>CAUYQU010040024.1:0-18879 GCA_963574635.1 Cheracebus regulus | reverse complement strand
GATTACAGGTGTGAGCCACCACACCTGGCCTATTTTATTATTAGTATATGTGTGTATGTATTACTGCAGCAGATATTAATCAAACACTTAACTGCAGGTCAGGTGCTAGGTTAAGGAGTGGGGACCATTATTATCTCCACTTTACAAAAGAGGAAACTGAGGCTGAAAGAGGATCAGGAACTGGTAGCAGGGGGTGGAGCTGGGGCAGAATGTGATTCCATCTGACTTTAGAGCTGAATTGAACATGAAAACCATTATGGAGACTATCTTCAAGGGGATGGAGCTGGAGTTTGAGGAGAGAGAGACAAACATCATGGTGTGGTTAAGATGTGCTGGGATGGTGTAAGACCTTGAAAGCTGTGTGTCTTTTGGACCAACATAGGGTGTTAACATACGTTTTCTGAAACAGAGTGATATGACGATTCTGCTGTTGTTGAAAGATATGTTTGGTAGTGGTCTAGAGAAGCTCTCTCCCTTCCTTCTAGGACTCTTTTTTTTTTTCCACGGGCAATCACATCTAGTTTGGAAAGCTAATGTTCCCTATGACAGATCCACCGTCGTGACATCTTGTATAGAATCCTTTTATCAGGGCCTGGTGGTCCCCACTCTTCCTAGAGAAACACATAACGACAGTGGTCCCCGGACTGTGGGGGTCCCCATGGCCATCTGTCCCTCCTCTTGGCTCCACTCTGAGGGGCAGGCAGGGTCCCAAAAGGACCGCGCCCTGCGGACCTGGCAGCAGCTTAGGTATTACAAACTTGAATTCCTCTAACCTAGGCTGGAAGAGTACAGGACTGCCGGTTTCTCTACCTAAACTTGTATGGGTATAGTTTTTCCCACTAAATTGCATTCCAAAAGTACAAACGTGAATATAAGAGCAGCTCATGAGAATTCAGGAGATGAGGAGCCCCAGAGGTCACTGTGAGGTTTATGTCTCACCAGGCTGCACCCAAGTCCACTGGGCCCAAGCTTCCCCAGGAAGACAATGTGCTTCTCCAAGAAGACAATGCACTTCTCAGAGCTCCCTCCACTTAGGGAGCTCTGGGCACAAGGCATCCAAATTAGCCAGGGCCCAAAACACTGAGCCTCCTTATGTGCAATTCCACATAAAAATAGCAAGGGTAGGAAAGTCCAGCCTGGTTCCAATTTTTTCCCAGGACAACTACTTCATACTGTCAAGTATCTAAATATCTTGTAAGAGAGTGTGTGTGTGTGTATGTGTGCGTGCACGCATGGGCATGCAACTATTTAGTCTGCCTTTTGGGATACCCAACACTGAAAGCTATTCAAGGCTTGGTTGTGTGGTTGTGTTCTCTATCCCAGAACTCCTAGGTATGCCAAGGCTTCATGGCAGATTGCGACGATGCTTTGGGAAGCAGTCCATCTCGTCAAGTGGAAAAACTCCCCAGGTGCAGCTGTTCCCTCCGACTCACTCAAGTCAGAGAAATCCTCTATTAATATCTTCAGCTCTCGAAGACCCAGGGAGTAACTGAGGACTCAGACACAGCCACCTGCAGGGGTGCGGTGGTTAGAGCTGGTCCAGCTTTGGGGTCTCACTCACCACTCCCCCTCGCTGCCCCATCCCAGCCCTCTCAATATAAAGGGGTATAGGTCCACATACTTGATTTGACTCAAGGTCATTAGCCCATCAGTAACTTATCTCCGGATAACACAGTCTCCTGTGATCTTTATGTGATTAAAGGAGGCTCTCCTCCCAGATTGCTATACAAGACAATTTGAGGCTTTGGGGGTCTGAGAACCCTGCACTAAACTCCATTTCTAGCCCTTCCCTGCTGCCATGGCATATACCAGATATCAGGTATTTTAAATTCAACATTATAGATTTTGGCAGGCATGGTGGCTCACCCCTATAATCCCAGCACTCTGGGAGGCTGAGGTGAGAGGATCACTTGAGCCCAGGAGTTCGAGACCAGCCTAGGCAACATGGCAAAACCTTGTCTCTTGCTAAAAAAAAAAAAAAAAATTAGCCAGGCATGGTGACACATGCCTGTAATCTCAGCTACTTGGGAGGCTGAAGTGGAAGGATCACCTGAGCCTGGGGAGGTCGAGGCTGCAGTGAGCCATGATTGCACCACTATACTCCAGCCTGGGTGACAGAGTGAAACCCTGTCTCAAAAAAAAATTATATATTCTTCCTTGCTCATCTTCTACTTCAAGAAAGAAATACTGAGTCCGACAAGAGCCCTTCAGTCTCACTCCTTAAGCCCTGAGGCCTTGGTGTACTATATCCTTTCCAAGCTGTTCCCTTACAGCATCTTATTTCAACAGTGACCCCCCCTAGGGAAGGTCCCAGGAAAGATGCTTGGTTTTGCATGTGAGTGCTGGAGCTCAGCTAACTAATATGAATGCAACTTTCCATCTTTCTCTGCCAGAAATCTTTACACAGGCATGCACACTCACATCCACCCACACACATCTCTATACCCCATTCCAGAGGGAGCATTCATTTTCCCCATAATGCTCTCCCATTGTGAGTGTGATGGGCAGTAGAGATGATGTAATAATAAGTTTATTGGATCAATATATCATTTGGAAAATAAAAGCTCTCCCCTTCACTGGGTGATGACCATGAGGGGAAATGCCTGTGTCTGGTCAGTAATTCATGGCTGTCAAGCAGAATGCATGGGATCTCTAGCTCAATGCACTTGCCTTTGTGTTTTACTGTATCCTCTATGTTTCCAGCAGTGTCCATAAAACATCCCTCTGAAGGGCTCTCCTTTGAGCAGGCGGCAGCTCCCTCCCCCCAGGGGCTTAGATCCCAGTCAAGAAGGGAGCTGGGCTGACCATAGCTTTTCATTTCTTTGTGCAGCAGATGGTAAGGTCAGTTTCGTTAGGCCAGTGCTTGTGAAGACACTTCTTTGCCTTCCTCAGCAAGCATTAGGAGACCCATTGTACAGATGGGGAAAACAGGGGACTAAAAGGGTAGACCTTTCCTGCAGCCCTTAAGGTCAAAAAAAAAAATGTCTTCATTTTCAACTGTAATAAAACACTGTCCATGACTCTCTACAACTTTGTGGCTGGGATCAGAGCAGGAGAAGGTGGGTAGGAAACCACATCACTTTGTTGTGACAGCTTCATCCAAGTCCAGAGCACAGAGCAGCTCAGCTCTCTCCCCCTTCCCAAGCCCTTTTTAATCTTGCTGCCACATCCTGATCCATGGCCTCCCCACCACCAGCCCTGCTTCCCTCTTGAGTTGGCAAACCCTTTGGAGCTGGCACTTCTGTGCCATATGGCCTGGTACTGGGTTCATGTGTCACTTTGTTTTGGTTCAAGCCAGCTCCCTGCACAGTGAAATTAGAATGCCTGAGTGCTGGAGAGGGAGTACGGGGAGAAGAGCATGGAATTAAGGGTAATATGCAGGGAGACATTTGATCAATCAGCGGCTTTCTGAAAAAAAAAACAGACAAAAATGAGAGAATGAAGGAAACCACTATTTAGTGTGTGCTGTGCACTGCATTCAACCACTAAAATACAGACAAAAACCACAAAGGAAATTTATTTTGTTGAAGTGGTATTGACAATAAAATAGATGCTGCCTTGTTCTGACATATTTATATATGGTATTGCTATTCCTTTGTCTGCTGACTGTGCTCGAGTCATTTCACCTCCAGTGGACAGTGGGCTGAGCTTAACTTCTGCCCTCCCACAGCAAACTCACTTCCGAACAGGCCATCCATCCATGGACCCATCCACTCGCTCAGCTTTTGGGAGGAGGAAAGGGGCTGGGCCCACATGATTTACGTATTCAGAACCAAATCTTATAACTGAGAGACACATTTATGAGTGACTTATTTATTGGCATCCGTGATTTTAGTATTTGGTTGGTACAAAAGTAATTGTGGTGTCTGCCATTAAAACGAATGGCATTAAAATTAATGGCAGACACCGCAATTACTTTTGCACCAAACTAATATAGACTACAAATTACTTTGCATTTGACAATAATTTGTTTGAGCCTGGAACTACTCTGAACACAAGAGGTTCCAGGGTAAATAAGACAGGAAGTCTTTGTCCTCCATACATATGACTAACAGTCACATCACAGAACTCAGGGGTTGAGTTTTATCACTTTGGCCCTGTTGACCCCAGCTGAGTCAACTACTCTAGAGTAAAAATAAATGGTTGGGGTTTTAAAATTTGTTTTATTTTTATTTTTATAAACAGCATTCAAGCTTAGGAAAACAGGAAGGCAACTCAATTTTTATAAAGCAGGCCAGGTGTGGCAGCTCACACCTGTAATCCCAACACTTTGGAAAGCCAAGACAAGAGGATCACTTAAGGTCAGGAATTCAAGATCAGCCTGGACAACTTAGCAAAACCCCACATCTACCAAAAGAATAATTTTTTGTAATTAGCTGGGTGTGGTGGATAGGAAGTCTTATTTATTCCTATCTTATCTGTAGTTCTAGCTACTTGGGAAGTTGAGGCAGGAAAATTGCTTGAGCACAGGAGTTCAAGGCTGCAATGAGCTACGATTGTGCCACTGCGCTCCAGTCTGGAAAACAGAGAGAGATCCAGTCTCGAAAAATAAAAAAGCAAACCTAAATCCTGTTTTTCCATCAACTTGCATATCCCTCCTTCATTGTGAAAGCTAAACTCAAGGGCATATCATCAGCTTTGTTGTCTAGCCATTTTCAGGACATTCCCAAGCCTACGACCCCACCCTCAGCCCTTTCTCCTGCCATGGCATATACCAGACACCTGAAATTTCATGGCTGGTCAAAGATGTACAAAAATGGAAAGTTTGGTTACCTTAGAAGCCCCTTGCCCTGAGACCCTAACTAGAGAGCTCCTTCCCCAGGAGGGCAGAGGGCACCGAGTGGAGAGAACAGGCAGATTTTGAGTTGAACTCACAGACATCTCTCTTTGAGTGTTAGCGAAACTCTGTGAAACACAGCCCTTAGATCTCCTGACATTCAAGAAGGATTTTTTCTTCTATTATTGCCTACCTTCCAATCACCAGTACCCTAGCACTGTGCCTGCCACACAGTAGAAATTCAATAAATGGGCTTTTACAGTTTTAATTTTTCTCAAAAGGATACGCATACAGGAACAAAGCAAATCTTACACAAGTGCTGTGTTGTGCAAAGGGGCTGTAGAGGCATCCACAGCTAGTGCCAGGTGGTGTAAATACACAATAGGGGTTATGAAGGGGACATTTACAAGTCAGAGAAGCAGCAGGGTGTATCCGGTCCCCTGGGTGCTCATCATTCTCAAAGAGGTGGGCTTAGGCTGGGCCTGGCTATACCGGGTGTTCCAAAGGGAGGAAATGACCCCCAGGGCCACCCAGATTAGTCGCTCCTCCAGCTTCCAGGCACAGCAGTGGTCACTATGCATTTTCGCCCACTTCACTTCCCAGAGGCAATTCGTAAATCCAATCCATGTTTAATTCTTTTGGTGATTATTATCTTTTTTTTTAAGAGCCATGTGTATTCAGGTCACCCAGGCTTGAGTGCAGAGGTACAATCATGACTCACTGCAACCTCGACCTCCTGGGCTCAAGTGATCCTCCCACGCCAACCTCCAGAGTAGCTGAGGCCATCAGTGCACATGACCATGCCTGACTTCTTCTCCTAATCCTATCAAATTTTAATAAAAGCAACTATGCCATCAATGAAATGACAAGCGTTAAACTAATACATCAAAACTTTTACTGCAAGAACACAGGCAAATGTCTTGCTGTGGTCAGCTGCTGGGAAGGTTAAATCACACTGAGCTGTGACCCTAGATCCCTGCACTCCCACAGCTTTATCCTCCTGTTTCCTGGGCGACCTGAAGGCCCAGGTCCTCCCCAGATACATGCAGGCCTCTGTGGGCTTCGCGTGAACGAAAGGAGCAAAAGGGCCATCGGGGAGAGGCTGGGACTCAGACACAGCATTAGCCAATATTTGCTGTGATCATTTTCTTTTCTGAGCTTGTTGAGCCTTCTCTCTGTTGACAGAGCTACCCATCCAACTTTCTGGAATACTTTTCTCGAAGACAATCTGGTTTTGAAAGAAGGAACAGGTTCTCTCCAACCCATTGTCCATATCTTCAGCCATCATCTATAGAGGCTGCACTTCCAATACATGTGGCTCATGTTTCTGCATACACTGTGGAACGTTTCTTCTCTGTTTCTAGGTAATATGTTTCCTCCTCCATTGATTTCCTCTGAAGTTGCATTACATGTTCTTGATGTATTTCAAGTTTCAGCGGAAGCTTCTGGATCTCACTTTGAAGCTGTGAATTTTTAGTCGGCAAAGATGCTTGCTCAGTTTGGAGACTTTGTTTGTCCTGGAAGCTCTTCATTCATTTGATTTTCTTCACATAATTTCTTGGATTTTTTTTTTTTTTTTGCTTTTCCTTTTCAAATCTTCTAAAGAAAACATTTAAGTCAACAGCATCCAGGCGGCTCTTTAAGTCAGTCTGTAACCGATAGACCTGGTTATCTCAAGTTCTTTCTGCTTTCTTCTTGTTCCCTGATTCCAAGCTCCCAACAGCCATGTGATCTCTAAAGAGACAGGCACACCTATGATCTTCAGCCACGTGATCTCTAAAGAGACAGGCACACCTATGATCTCCAGCAAGGCTGTCATTGAGATGTTCACTGGCCCACTTTATCACCCATGACCTATTTCATTTCCGCATTTGCATTTTCAAGCAGGTTTTCCGTTCCTTCAGTTCCTGCACTCTTTGCTCCCATCTCATGGTTTTTTGGCAAACAATTCTAGACTTTCCTGAAGATGAGTGTTTTCAAACTGTCCATCATTCACTTCTGATGTTCTCCATTTTTCTAAAATGCTTTTAAGATGCTTTCTGAATCAGTCACTTAGGAGTGGAGGGATTTTGATGCCTCTTTGAGTGACAGTATCTGTCCATGAAGTGAAAGTTCAGGGAGCTGGATTTTCTGTCCTTTTCCCAAAAATGTCTACCATGTCCTCAGGTGAAGGCCTGTTCTGATTTTCATTAAGTGCTGCCAAATACAAAATCTGTCACTGCAAAAGACTGACCTCCACTCCAGGTGACTTGAGGGCTTCATAAGCTGTGTCATCAGCCCCATCTTCTCACTGACTTTTCCACACACTTTAACTGAGAAGAACACCTGGTTCTTTCTCCCTCCTTAAAGTATGTCAGCTCTTTACCATAAAAACCACCCTAGCAGCAGCATATACCAGAATCTCCTGGAGAAACCCAAAGAGACTGAGACTTGCTCAAGAGCTCAGACATCACCAGCAGCAGACAACACAGCTGCTCCAGGCCCACCTGGAGAGACATTTCAGTGGTAGATAGCAGGCCCTCCATGGGTCTGAAGGCCTCCCTACCTCTATTCAGATTGCCGGTATCCTGTGGGTCACTATGGACCACACAGAACTCTATGGGTGTCTGTGTCTAATGCAAACAAGTGCCAGGCAACATGCACAGACCATACATCAGATGAGAAGAAGGAGGTGCAGGCCAGTCGGGTTCTATAACATAATGCTCGCTAACCTTGCTCTGCTCAATGCACAAATAGAAAGTGATACTTCTTAGACAGTGCATGTAGGGAAGCAGAAAGTGCTGACTGCAGCCAGAGAGGAGGCTGGAGCTTGGGCCTCTCCTGGCTACACCTGGCCCTCCAGCAAACTTAGAGGATTGAGCAGTGCCATATTGGTGGTGACTGCCTGAACCATAACTCCAATTCTTGGTTTATCCACTTAAAATGTCTTCCTTTAAAACCTAGCTCAATGTATGTGGTTTTCATATTTTTGATATATTTGGTTACTTTAATAATAAAATAACAGTACTTCCATTTACTGTTCCATCAACTTTAGTCAGTATTGTGATTCTCCTTCAGGTAAGATGGGAGTATGTATGCCCCTACCCATCCTTCTCCCTTCTGTCTCCAACCTCCTCTCATTTAAATTTCACATTAAAATGCTGATATTAACATTTGCATTCTGTAACTACAGTGCCATCCTCTGAGCTCCCATAGATGCACTCTAAATGTTGTTTGCTGTTTGCAACAATTATGATCACAATATACACACTGCCCTGCCCAAACAAGTGGGACCAGGGTGTCAGTTTCCTTTCTGCAAATCTGAAATTGCAATCCTTAGGCCACTCAAAGAAGAACGGTCATTCCAGCATAAAGCTCAATGAATTTCCTTTCTTATATTCCAGCAATTGCTTAACATCATAATACATTTTGCTTATTGGGATACTGATTTTGTGGTACAGCTTCTTGTTTATTTAGGTGCTTCCAAGCACATTTTTTCCTTTGACTAATGGTCATTTTTCATGTTTTAGGATGTTCCATCCTTGAGAGGATGTTCCTACCAGAAGAATTCCCTTTCTTCCCATTCTCCCTTGAAAAGCACTTTGCTCTTTTGCTCTAGTCTGGATTACTCATCCTCCAGGGTCAGCCTGGCTATTACTCTGGGGTCCCCTTAGCTGTTCTCCTTGATTGGACCTGATCTCTTGTCTCCTGGATTCCATGTCTTTCTCTTCCTCTGTTTACTTCCCCATGCCACTGGGATATTACCTCAGATACTTCCTAATAGAGGGTGTAAGGAAATTAAATGGCCTTATTTTTCCCTGATATTTGATTAACAATTGGATTGGAAAAGTAATTTTAAGTTAGGTTCTATTTTCTCAGAATTTTGAAGGCATTCTTGTATTGTCTAACACTGAGAGTTACGGATGACAAGTCAGTTGCCAGTTTGAGTGTAGTTTCTTTAAGATAACTTGCATAGTCTCTCTGAGAGATTGTAGGATCTATCAGTTGTCTTTGGTGCTCCAGAATTTTGCAGAAAAATGTCGAAGTGTTGGGTTATTTGTTTTGCTTTGCCTTGTTTTATTTTTCCATTTATTACTCTGGATACTTGGGGCCTTTTAAAATAATGTCCTTCCTCAACCCTGATCCATTTTCTTCTACTCTTTCTTTGCTACTTTCCATTTTTTCTATTCTTTCTTTCTAGGGTTCATCTTCATTTTACATTTGACTTCAAGAATGAGTTCTTGTGTCTTACCTTTTCTCCTCTATTATTTTTTCTCTTTATATTTCTTTACTACATTCTGAGAGATTCCCTTGACTTTATATTCCAGGCTTGTTCTGAACATTCGTAATTTTGGCAATCAAGATTTTTTTAAATCTCTAACAACTCTCTCTCTCTTTCTGTTCCTTTTTCATTGCATCTTATGCTTGTTTTATGGATGAAGTATACCACTGAATTTGAGTACATAAATTACAAGACTTTTTTGGAGATGGACTTGGTGTCCAGTGGGTCCATCTTGGTCTGCCTCTTTCATGCTTCTGGTTCTTCTCTAATTCTTGTGGTTCTTGGTTGCCCTTCCATCGTTAAAAAGGACAAGGTAGCTGATGTGAGATTTTTTTCTGCATTATGTTGGAACCCAAGAGATCTATTTTTTTTTTCTAGTGGTTCTCTTCCTTAGAATCCTGATTAAGAGCTCTCTGTGGGGTGTGAAGTGTTGCCTGGTAGCATGTTGGTGGTTTTGGCTTTAGGAAGAATGTATGAGGCTCTCACTTAAAAACCAAGCCAAAAATTCCCCAAATGCCAGAATATGGAGGGCTGTATTCTAGACCACCAAAACGGGCACTAGATGCCTTAGCCTTCCACAGAGGGCTGATTTAAACTTAGATATACCTTTTACATTTTGTCTTGAAGCAGATACCAGATTATCTGTACCAAAGTATGGCAGGCGGGCCATACCAACCATAGCAACGTTTAACTGTTCCTCCTCTTACAAGCCCCATTTCTCACTCCTGTGTTCTACTGCACCGTCCAACTCTGAGCCCAGAATCCTTTTTGCTTTCAAACAAGCATATGGATTCCCACATTCATTCCAGCCCCACTTTTATTCCAGGTTATACCTTTTCCCAACAGTTGCATGCATCAAAATCCCATTCATTTCATCTTCCAGAAATGTGTTGTGATTTCTTGCACTCGACAATCTTCCTCCTGAATTTCTTTGCCATGATAGACACCTCAGAAGTGACAAAGGTGAAAGCATGTACTCAGCCCATCATTTTGAACCAGAAGTTCTCATTAAAAATTGGTTTGAAGTCTACTACAAATTCCAACTAGGAACACCATTCTTCTATATGCTAAGCATTGTATCTGACTTTCATAGGCCACCAGTATAAGAACTGTTAGGCTAAAGATTACATTTGGTCTGTTTTTATTAAAAAGTTACTAAAGAAAATTCAAAGTAGACTTGAGAGAACAGTTTCAAAGAGTTCAAGGGCAGAAAGGCCAGGGTTGGCAGCTTCTGCCATTTCCACTGACTGTAGCTGCTGGCGTGCACGAGGTGTGGAAGCCACCTCAGCTCCTGCCGGGAGGAGGCAGTGGCTGTCAATCAAGAGCAAGAGGTGTGCACCAGGGCTGTGACCCCCAACTCCTCACCAGCAACTTTTTCTCCACATCAGCTCAGCTGCCAACTTTGCACACAGCTGCTTCCTTCTGACTCACCAGCTCAGAAGAAAGGAAGGAGGTAAGGCCAGTTCCGGACTAGGCTTTGATGTGCTGAGCCACTTCTGATCTTTGAATAACAGAGGCACCGGGCTTCTCCAGAGTATTACTGGAGACTCTACTTGCCAAAACAGAAATGAATTTGAGCTAGCTTAAGCAAAACAAGGTGATTTTATCATAAAGGTCTGGGAATAACTAATGAAACCCAACAGCCTTTAGAAAGGGTGTAGAGGTCAGGCACAGTAGTTCATGTCCCTAATCCCAACACTTGGAGAGCCTGAAGCAGGAGGATCACTTGAACCCAGGAGTTAGAGACCAACCGGGGCAACAAGGCGAAACCCAATCTCTACAAAAAAATATTTAAAAATTGCCTGGGCATAGTGCCATGTGCCTGTCGTCCCAGCTACTCAGGAGGCTGAGGTGGGAGGATCACCCAAGCCCAGGGAGGTCAAGGCTGCAGTGAGCTTTGACCGTATTACTGTACTCCAGCCTAGGCGACAGAGTGAGACCTTGTCTCTAAACAAAAAGAAAGGCTATTGGACTGAGGCCTCAGAGCTATTGGGATTTGCCTCCATACCTCATCTCCCGTCTCCAGCCCTCTCTCTGTTCTGTCTCTCTCTTCCTGCAGACTGGCCACCTCTCCTTGCCTCACCTTCCCTCTCCTCTCCTCGCTCCACTCTGTTCCACCTCACCCTCTTCTGTCTACATAGCAGAATGTGGCTACCCCTCTGACTGGGGGTTCACATACACCACTTTGGCCATGCACAGAGACGGACATTTCCTTAGACCAAGAGCTGGCAAATTTCCATAAAGGTCATATAGAAAATATTTTCAGCTTTGTGGACTTAACAGTCTCTGGTACCACTACCCAACTTGATCATTGTTTCCTGAAAACAGCCACAGCCAAGTTGCAAAAAAATGGGCATGTGGCTATGATCTAATCAAATTTCATTTATAAAAACGGGAAGGCAATGAGTAGAGTTTGGCTGGATTACTGAGCACTGCCTTAGACACAACCCAGATTTTCAGAAAAACATGAAGTATTCATTCAGTGTGAGTCAGTAGTCAATCCCCAAGTCAGTAAACAAGAGAGACAGGAAAACACAGCAGACACGTGGCCACTAGAAGCCTGGGGTGAGGTGTGCAGTTCCCAGAGAGGAGAGGCTAAGACAATACCCCAATGAGGGCGCACTACATCCAAACCTCCTTTAGAGAAGCCATAAGCTAGGGATATTAGTTCTTTTATCTTCTGACTTCAGGGTAATCTCACAGAATAGTGTAGCAAAAAGCCCTTATAGTATCTTGAGATCCTCAGAAATGAAGTCCTGTTTAGAATGAGAAATTTCAAAATTCCTCCCAATGAAAAAGGAAGTATGCCAAGAGCAGTGGCTCAAGCCTGTAATCCCTGAACTTTGGGAGACAGAGGCGAGTGGATCACCTGACGGAGGTCAGGAGTTCGAGACCAGCCTAGCCAACATGGTGAAACCCCATCTCTACTAAAAATACAAAAATTAGCCTGATGTGGTGGCACGTGCCTGTAATCCCATCTACCTGGGAGGCTGAGGCAGGAGAATCATTTGAATCTGGAAGGTGGAAGTTGCAGTGAGCTGAGATCTCACCACTGCACTTCAGCCTGGACAACAGATGGAGACTTTGTCTCAAAAAAAAAAAAAAAAAGGAAGTGAAGAAATACCGTAAAGCAATTGACCCTATAAAGAGCATATATCCCTGGATCTCAGAAAGCTTATTCAAAACTTTGTTTCTTAAACGGACATTTGCGGGAATTTTTACATTTAAACCCAAGGCTCTGAAATTGAACAAAAGTAATTCTGAGCTATCGTTGGCTGAGAGATTCCATGACTCCCTGCTCCCCTGGGGCTCAGGGCTGTGCAGCGCTATAGTTGAGGCTTGAATGATGTGCCCGGTGTGGCTGTAACTCAGTCTGCAACCTCGCCTCCCACGGTGGCCCTGCAGCTTACAGACATGTCATAAAAACGCTGCAGTGGCTGTGAGAGGGAATGGAAAATGGTGCCGCCACTCTGAAGGCAGCATGTTGTTCCTCAAAAAATTAAAAATAGAACCACCATATGATCCCACAATTCTACTTCTGGGTATGTAGATAGCCAAAAGAAAAAGATAGGTCCCAAAGAGATGTTTGCACACTCAAGTCCATAGCAGCATTCATCCCAATAGCCAAAAGGCAGAAGCAGCCCAAATGTACGTTGATGGGTGAATGGATAAACAAAAATATGGTCTAAACATGCAATGGAATATTATTCAGACTTAAAAAGGAAGGAGATTCTGACATAGACTACCACATGGATGAATCCTGAAGACATTCTGCCAAGTGAAATGTACCTATTCTAGGTGCCTCATATCAGTGGAATCATACACTTACACGGGCACCTAGAATAGGTACATAAAGACAGAAGCTAGGGGGCAGTTGCCAGGGGCTGGGGGGCTGGGAGCTATGGGGAGCTGTTTTTCAATGGGAATAGAGCTTCAGTTTTGCAAGATGAAATGAGTTCTAGAGATGGATGGTGGTGACGGTCATGCAATAAAGTGAATGTACTTAATGTTATTGAACTGGATACTAAAAATAGTTAAGATGGTACATTTTATGTGATGTGTATTTTACTGTACTTTTGTTTAAGTCTGTAGTGGGAAAGGCTTCAACCTCCATAAGCCTTACTCTAGTACGGCAGTACACAGCTGTGGCCTCTCGGGCCAAGTAAAACGTAACTCCTCAGACCAGAGCCACAATCCCCAAAGGCTTTCCTGGAATGACCTTGAGTCTCTGCCTTCTATTTTCCTGCAAAGACAAGAGGTTTTGTTTGTTTTTCTAGCCACAGAAACAAGGAACAGGTGTTTAGAAACGCCCCGCTGTCTGCCCCTCTGTGGACCACTCTGGGGCTTTTTCCTGGAAGTGAGCCTAGGATTGTCTACCCTAAGGACCTGGCCTTCCCGGCAGCCCTGGAGTCCAGAAGCTTGAATAAGTGCCCAGACAGCACCACGAGGGGAGACGTTCTCACAACAGCAGTTCTACTGTTGGTCACCCCCATGTGATCTGCTGCAAGAGCAGCATACTCCTCCGATGATGGAGGTCAGCTAGCAAAGCCCCCTCCACCACCCACAACCCCCTCCTCCTCCTCTGACATCAGGACCTCCAAGGGAGAGGAGGAGCTTGTGCAATCCCTAGAACCTCTCTCCAGCAAGACAAGAGGCATGAGCTTCTGCTTCAGTACAGGTAGACCTTGCCCCAGCCTCCTAAGACCCTTCTTGCCTCAGCCTTGTCCCCTCCAGTCCCATCTCCATGTGGCCACCTGCTGACCTCTGCTCACACATCCAAGCAGGCCACTGCCATGCATTGGCCTTCGCTGGCTCCCTACTGCACTGAGGAACAAAGGCCAAGCCTGTGTGAGGCCTCCATTCATTCCCAGAAGCTCCCTGTCTTCATGCTCCTAATCCCCACACAACCCTGCCTTTTTCTAAGTGTACCCCCTTCGAATCCCAGTTGATCAATAAAGGAGCTTTTCTACAGGATGCACATTGTTGGATGGTTCTCAATGTGGCATGGTGACTGGTTTGCTCCATGTCCTGCTCACCCCTCCAGGGGCCTCCAGTTTGCTCATATCCTCGATACAGCAGGACATCCAGGACTGAATACACATGTCAGGGGTGACCCCAGCAGCACAAAGAACAGGCACAGGTTTAGGGAATAGCTTCACAGGTTTGAGGTGCCATGACTAGGACAAAGACCAACTAAAGACCATGGATCCAAACTGTGGTAGGAGGGATTTAAGATGAACTTCCAAGCACTTGGATGAGCTCCAGGAGAAGGCCATCTCTTCTGGAAATGCCCCCAGGTAAGTCGGAAGCAGACCTGGCTGGGGGCAGTATGGATACAGCCTGGAGGAAGGTAGGAGGATGAGTTCGATCGAGGAGTTCTTCCTCCCTGTGAGGTACAGAACCCCTGTACCAGGATCTCCAGTTATTTCTTTATTCTGATGGTTACAGATAAGATTATTTTTTCATTTTTTTTTAGTAATGGGGGGGAATCCTTAAAAAGTAACCATCTTTTACTCTGGGCAAATTGCCAGCCCACTAAAGAACAGGAGCTGATGCTTACGCCTGCCACCATGTGCCACATGGCTAGTGCCACCAAGAGATCAGAAACTAACAATAGAAGGGAAGGATGGGGTTTCTAATGCTTCTTTAGAGTTCTGAGGAGACCGTGAATTAGGCTGTTCTTGCATTGTTATAAAGAAATGCCTAAGACTAAGGTTTTGGTTTGTGTGTGTGTGTGTGTGTGTGTTTTTTTTTTTTTTTTTTTTTTTTTTGAGCCAGAGTCTCGCTCTGTTGCCCAGGCTGCAGTGCAGTGGCACGATCTTGGTTCACTGCAACCTCCACCTGCTGGGTTCAAGTGGTTCTCCTGCCTCAGCCTCCTGAGTAGCTGGGACTACAGGCACCCACCACCACACCTGGCTAATTTTTATATTTTTAGTAAAGAGGGGAGTTTCACCATGTTGGCTGGGCTGGTCTCAAACTCCCGACCTCAAGTGATCCATCCTCCTTGGCTTCCCAAAATGCTGGGATTACAGATGTGAGACACCACGCCTAGCCAGAGACTGGGTAATTTATAAGAAAAGAGGTTTTATTGGCTCATGGTTCTGCAGGCTGTACAGGAAGTATAGTGAGATCTGCTTCTGGGGAGGCCTCAGGGAGCTCATGGCAGAAGGTGAAGCAGCAGCAGGCAGAGAGAGAGAGAGAGAGAGAGAGAAAGAGAGAGCGGGATGAAGCAGTGAAGTGCCACATACTTTTAAATAACCAGATCTCCTGAGAACTCATTATCACAAAGACAGCACCAAGCCATGAGGGATCTGCCCCTATGATCTAAACAGCTCCTACCAGACCCCACTCTGGCACTGGAGATTACACTTCCACAAGAGACTTGGGTGGGGACACACCTCCTAAATGTATCAGATGGCATGCATGGAGTCCATGCCAGAGGCCAGCGTCTGTGAACCAAGCTCGGAACTCAACACATTTTCTCAATTCTGACCAGGTTTTCCCTTCTGGCAGCCTGCTCATGACATTTAACCTCCCTGAGCCTCAATCTCCTCTCCTGTTAAATGGAGATGATGCTACTAACCATACATGAAAAGCTTTTACAAACTGCAAAATCTTTTATATATATAAAAGATTGTGTGTGTACATATATATATATATATACACACACACACACACACATATATATGTACACACACACATATATACACACATATATGTATGTATACATATATATGTGTGTATGTATATATATGTTTTAAGAAGTTTCTAGAGTAAATAAAAGTGGCATAAAGCTAAGAACTTGATTTCAGTGGCAGAATGTATAACTCAAGGCAGATAGCATTATAATTTAAAGAATGAGGTTGGGCACTTTGGGAGACCAAGGCGGGAGGATCGCTTGAGTCCAGGAAGCCAAGAGCAACCTGGCCAACGTAGCGAGATCCTGTCTACAAAAGCAAATTTACAATACAATAAACAAATTAACCAGTCACGGTGGTGTGCCCCTATAGTCCCACCTACTCAGGAGGCCAAGGTCAGAGGATTGTTTGAGGCCAGGAGTTTGAGACCAGCCTGGGCAACATAGCAAGACTCCATCTCTATAAAAAATAAATTTAAAAAAACAAATTAGCCAGATGTGGTGACATGTGCTTGTATTCCCAGCTACTCAGGAGGCTGAGGTGGAAGGATCACTTGAGGCAAGCAAGGCTGCAATGAGCTGTGATTGCACCACTGCACTCCAGCCTGGGCGACAGAGTGAGACCCTAACTTAAAAAAAAAAGTCAGGGGGAGAATGAAACAAGAAGTGCCCAAATGGGCAAAGAGGCAGGAGGAACGGGCTGGGGGGATGCTGAGGTGTGACCATCTTGAAAACAGCTCTGGAGAACCCAAGAGCATTAGCCGATCCCCAGGCTGCCCAGCTCTTAGTCACCTTGAGTCACAACCAGCACCTGTGCATCATCACAAGTTCAAGGCCTGGAGCTACTACCCACCGCAGGACCTGAGCCAATAGCTACCCTCAAAGGTTCGGCCCATCCATGACTGGCCAGTGGGGAGCAGAGAGACAAAGGCATGGCAGTCCCTCTCATCTATCCTTGCAGCACGGTGAGGCCAGGAATGCCCTCCCACTTCCCAGTTCAAGTCACCCTGGGGTCCACACCTCGAGAGGAAGATGCTCAATCAGGCAGTCCATTTCTGGCAACCAAGCATCCCTTCTCCTGGGCCCTGGGGACTCAGGCAATGGCCAAGTGTCACAGTCCCTACTTCCCCTTAAGTGTGATAGATGGACTGAGTTTTCCTGGCAGTTGAAACACTTTGCATTGATTTGTGTATTAGTTTGTATATTGTTTTGAGAGACCAATTTCAAGAGAAGCTGGGCCCGTCGTCCATCAAAGCCCTGCGGTGCTTTATCTTCATTCTGAGCTGGCTGCTCGTCAGACGCAGGGCAGGCTGCTGCCAAAACAGCCTGCTGCCAGGGACCTCCATCTATCACCGCCCGGGGACATGCTGTCTTGGGATTGTTCAAACTCCAGGGAAAGGACCGTTCCCCACACCCACCCACTGTGCTTCTTGGAGAAGATCTGAGCTCTTCTGGTTGCAATTCTTGGGTCTTTGGGATTCTCAACATTTACAGAGATGAGGAGGCTACAGAAACACAACCATTTTACAGATAGGGAAACAGAGTCAAGTGCTGTAAAATGGACATGTACAAAACACTCTCAGGAGCTGGGTCCCTAAGTTACAAAGAGAAACAGGCTTCCCTGGTCTTGGCGCATTGCACAGCCCCTTCGCCCCGGCTCGTGACACACATGGCCCCTCCAGACCTTCCTCCACCTGCACCACTGTGTTTATGCTAGAAGGTTGCCAGTGTATCTGCTTCTAAGTAGCCTTTGCTGAGGGGGGATGAAGGAAAGGGGACCTGCCGAGAGGTCACTGAGGTGGAGGAATCCTTAGAGACTAAAGCAGCAGGAGTTGGGAGAACCTCCTGAAAGGAGACAGGAGAAGCAAGGCTGTGTAGAGTCAGGGAGAACGGGCATGGTTTAAATCATTCTTCTTGGAGAGTAAACATTGTCACATTTCTGCCTCTGCTGTTTCATAGAGGATGCCCCTCTCTGGACACCCCTTCAGGCATCAGCCTGTTAGCAGCCACACGTCCTGGAATGCGGGGTCACTGGACATAAATCTTTCTAGTACTGGCTGGGGCTGACAGCGACTGTCACTCCCCAAGACAGTGTTACCACCTTTCTCTCCCTTCTTCTGTCTCCTCTCCCCACTGTTTCAAGGACAGGAGAGTCTTAAGGATTTTTCTTTCCCTGTCTTCAATGTATACAAGGTCTGCGTGACCACAGCAATGCCACCATCTGTGTCAAGAGGGAGGTGGAGAGACAGGCGCTGGATGAGGCCCAGGCTGCTCCTCATACCGGAATTTTGATTCTCCAAAGGGCATGAGAACTCAGTGGCCAGCAACACACAGCAACCAGGCTATGCGCTGGGCTTTTGGCAGGTTGCTTGGGCTTGCCGGGGATCTTCCAGGAAGCCTGAGGTCTCTTACTAACGGAACTGTGACTAGCTCACCCAGAGAGGGTCAGGTTGGGACCCTGGGGTGGACACTAGATGAAGCCAGTGAGATTGACTCTAATAAAAACATGGAAGAAAAAAGATCAAAGACTTTCAATTCATATATGACCCTTGCATATTCCCGTTTGAGACCCCACAGCCCTTCCTCTTATCTTCCACAAGGAGTATAACATTCTGGATCCTTCCATTCTCCTCCCCTCAAAACCTACCTATTCAAAATGTAGACAGCTCACCAATATATGAAAAGATGCTCAACTTCATTCAGAACAAAAGAAATGCAAATTAAAACTACTCTGAGATTACAGGCTCACGCCTGTAATCTCAGTACTTTGGGGAGGCCAAGGTGGGAGGATGCCTTGAGGCCAGGAGTTCGAGACCAGCCTGGGCAACATAGTGAGACCCCATTTCTGCATAAATAAATAAATAAAATATATTTTTTAAGTTGGCAAAAGGCTGGAAGTGTGATAACACACAGTGCTGTAGCACTATGGGGAAAGACACTGGAATTCACTAAAGGTTGAAGTAGCGGTGATTATTAGGATGTTTTGACCGAATATTTCTGTGTTATAATAAAAAATGCATTTGGTCTTTGTCTCCTGTTCCTGGCACACAGCTTCCAAAACCATTGGGATTTTCAAAGTGTCTTTTGTTGTTGATAGGAGTCCCCTGTCAACCGCATCGGAGTTAATGCAAGGCAGAGCCCCTAGACAGCTTTGGAAGCCCCCAGAAAGACCAACACATGGTCAGAAGGTGAGAACTTTCAGCC
>CAUYQU010040023.1:0-26929 GCA_963574635.1 Cheracebus regulus | reverse complement strand
GGGGATCAGCAGCCACCTTCGCCCCTGTGCTTCCCGGCTCCTTCTCCACTCACCCTTTCTTGTGCCCTGACGGGTGGTTGCCAGGCATAGCGATGCCGCTGAATCTCACACACTAAACCACCTGAAAAGGCGTGAGAAGCTTCCGAGACCCCGCCTCCGAGACCCCGCCCCCGCCCGCCTCCGAGACTTGTCTCGAGACCCCGCCCCGCCTCTGAGACCCCGCCTCCGCCCGCCTCCGAGACTTTTGAGACCCCGTCCCCGCCCCTCACATCCGAGACCACGCCCCTGCCCCGCCCCCGAGACTTATCTCGAGACCCCGCCCCCGCCCCGCTTCAAAGACTCCGCCCCTCACCTCCGAGACCCCGCCCTCACCTCCGGGACCTCGCCCCGCCTCCGAGACCCCGCCCCCTCCCCGCCTCAAAGGCCCAGCTCATCACCTCCGAGACCACGCCCCTGCCTCCGAGGCCATGCCCCCGATAGCAGCCCAGCCCCTGGTGATAGCAGTCTCTCGACCCTGGTGGTTTTGTGGGTCTGCCCTGAGCTGTGCCTGTGTGCTCCAGGCACTTCCTCAGTGTGTAACTCCAATAAAGCCAAGCAAAGCCAGCTACGGAGCCCTCCACCCTGGGCGGCTTCCCAGCGGGAGAGGCGCGGTGGGCCCGCTCTTCTGTCCCTCCACCTTGCAGGGACCCCTCGTGCCCACCGTTTCTTCCCTTGGGAGAGCTCCCTCTTGGGGTTTCCAAATGCCTGGCTCTGTGTGGCTCCTGGGATAGGACAGGAAGCTCCGGCTCCGTGTCAGGTGCAAATTAACTTCCCTCCCGTGAGGACCCAGGGGCCGTGGAAGAGGCCACTGGCCTCTTTCCGGGAAAGACTCAAGCCCCCTCTGGGACTGGCTTGGCACGCCCCTCCCTCTTCCCTCTAGCCTCAGTGTAGCCTCGGGAGGGCTCTAGGCACCTCTCATCAGAGGGGTGGGGGCCACTGTGGAGCTCCGAGGCTGTCTGGGTTTGAGAGATTCGATCCATTGCAGATGACAGAAAACTCTCCTGTTACAGCCACACACTGGATTTTCATTTTAAAAGAGCCCAGTTTCTATTTCCTAGGGGCGGGGGTGTTGCCGGCTGGGGGGCCTGACAGTAGCAGTGGCTGGGTCCGACTGTCCATCCTCTCCCAGGCAGGGTCAGCTCCGACGCTCCTAGGAGGTTGGGAACTTCCTGGGGAGACCCCGGGTTTGCCACGCAGGAAGCCCTGCCCTGTAGAAAGGGGAAACCTCGTCCAGGGCCCTTGGTGGGGAGGGGCCAGCATCTCCGGAGATTCTGCCTGCCAGGCTGGCCTGGACCCCTGGGGTGTGGGGGTGGGGACGTGGAAGGGAGAGCGTTCTCGCACACAGCTGTGGTGGGCTCGGGTGCAGGCGGCGCAGGGCTTCAAGGGGAAGCAGCAGACCCTCTCCTCCCAACCCGGCACCCTCTGCTTACCAGGCACCTAGAGACCCTGGCAGCCCCAGGAGGTTCCATCCTACACAGGCTGGAGACAGCAGCCAACCTGCCGGTGACACGGCTGGGGGTCCCAGGGGAAACCTGAATCCAGGCCCTCGGGGGCCCAACCGCAGGGTGGCAGCCCCACCCGCCGACTCACTCAGAGGGCCCCAGCCAGCCTTGTCCTGGGGTGGGTTTTGGAAATCTGCTTTCCTCTAGTGGGGCGAGGGCTCTGGGGATCTCCTGGGTGGGGAGTTGGGCCACTTCAGGTCGATAGCAGGTGTCCCTCCCCACCCCTTCTGCCCAGACTGTGGGGCAGTGGTCTCAGGGGCTGTGGGTGGGGGACTCACAGGAGCACCCGAGGCACAAGGCAAGGGGTACAAGGCCCTGACCTCGCCCCTGGGGCCCATAGGGTGGGTGAGTTCTGGGCCCGAGGGCAAGGAGGGCACGAGGAGGCTGTGTTCTGGGCCCACGCCCCTGCCCTCAGCGCCACCCACCCAGGAGCCTGTGCACAGGTGTCCCCATGTGAGCACAAGAGGGGCCACCCTGCAGTGCCCTCACTCGGTGGCCTGGCCACTAAAATGTGGCCACCGAAGAGGAAGAGGGGAAGGCTGGCGCCTGGCCCACAACCCACCCAGCTCAGCCTTCAGGATGACCCTCGGCCTTCCCCTGCACCTGACCCTGGCAGGACACAGGACACGCCTGTCACCTGGGACCCCCTTGCCTGTGGGCCCTGGGAGGGGGCAGCCTCAGCAACGGTGGGGACTCCCACGTCTCCCAAGGGGCTTCCTTCTGTCTGCCGCAGGGCTGCCGGGACCCTCATGCGCTCAGAGTCCTTCCCCACCCCCGCCAACCACCGCACCCCAGGCTGCAGGCACCCGCCCATCATGGAGGAACCCCCTCAGGGCTTCCAAGGGCACCCGGGACCCCCCAGCTCCGCGGCCACCCCTCAACTCCCTGGCCTGCTTAACCCCATACTCCGTCGGGCCTCCCCAGCGCCCCTGCCCCGCCCTTCAGCCCCCACTCCCTATGCCTCTCGTTCTCCGTCCCCCTCCCACTCCCTTCCTGGTTCTTCTTTCCTGCTCTCCCTCCAACCGCTTTCTCGGTCCTCCCAGCCCCCTCCGCGTCCCCCCCGCCCCGCCCTCCCTCCTTCCCTCTTCTCCTCACCACCCCGTTCCTCTCCCTCCGCCCGGCCCCTCCCTCTTTCGCCCCCGGCCCACTCCGCGCTGTCTTGCGCCGCCCCCGTGTGGCCGCTGGGAGGACGCCCAGACCAGGCTGTGGAGGGAGGCCCAGGAGTGGAGGATCTCGGGGCCCGGATCCCTTGTCCTCATTGATGTTGAACTGCTTCTCGGCTTAATCAGATGAGTTGGTTAAAACCAGCAGACTGCCCGTCATCAGCATTGTGAACATTGGTCTCATTAGTAATTGTATTTTATTTAATTAATTGTTACATTCACGAGTAAAAATGGGAGCGAAGGCACAGTGTGCACCCACTGATGTGCGGCTCACCGCCCTGAAGGCAAACGCGCTACTGGGAGTGCTGAGTGCACTGTCGCCGTCATGGGAAAGCCGAGGCACAGACACCAGCTCAAAAGCCAAGGGCAGGCCTGGTGCTCACATGCCAGGCAGCCCAAACTGAGCGCTCACCCTGAGCCACACCTGAGCTCACCTGAGGCTGCATCTGAATCCACACCTGAGCTCTCCCCTGAGTCTCCTGTATGGGTTGAGTGGCCGGGTTGGGCCTAATATGAGGTAACAATAACGACTTTTGGCAACTTAATTGATAGTAGAGACATTTCATATCAGAGTCAAAGAAGATGAAAGGCAGACACATTTTTAAAGTAATTGCTATTAGTTCAGCCAAAGTTGAGGGGACTCAGAGTGTGAATCATTTCCTGATTTTGGGTACATTTCCTCGTGTTGGGGGTCAGCTCGCCCAGCGTCAGGTGTGGTTCCCGCCAAAACCAAGTCCAACCAGAGTGTGTGAGGCTGAGCACAGGCTTGGGGTCTCTGGGAGGGTCTGGTGGGAGCTCCGACAGCAGCTGGCATAACCCTGTGGTGGATAAAGCGAATGTGGCTCTAAGTGCCTGGGGTCCGTTCTGATTTCTGTAAGTGCCTGTTGCAGGGTTGGGTCAGGATCAGGTTGGTCCCCCTGCACTCTGGGTATTCAGGTGGACAGGCAGGCCTTGGCCTTGGACAACAGCTACCTGGGTGGGCAGGGGCTGCTTCACCCGCAGCTTTGGCAGCTTTGGCGAGGGGAGTGGAATGCCAGAGAAGTCCTCAGGGGGAATGGCCACATGGTGACTGGGGCCCCAGGCTGGCCGGTAGGCGGAGGGTCACACCACCTGGGAATCAGTGGGAGGACCTGGCTGGAGCAGAGGTTTGGGGATCTTCTTCCCTTTCCTTCTGGGGCCTGGGACTTTGTACCCCTGTGCAGGAAAGGCAGCAGAGGGCTGGGGTCTTGGCGGTGCCTCCAGCCTGCCCCCAACCTTTGTGGAATGTCTCCGCTTGTTACAGCAAGTGGCCCGGTTTGCCTGGGACTTTGGGGGCTAAATTGGAGGCCCTTCTCTTTTTCCCCAAGTTCTCCAGCACACTTAGAAGCATCTGCCTACCCAGCTACACCCCTAAATTTTTCCTTGTGTCCAGGGCCAGGTATCCTATGGGAACTTGATTTAAGATGTCTACAGGTGACAATCTGAGTGCCTGTATACCTGAGCTCTCACCTGAGTCTCCTGTATGGTTTGAGTGGTCAGGTTGGGCAACCCTGATACCCTTGGAAACAGAGCATGAATGTCTTTAAATCTAGTTGGAGCAGAGAACCAGTTCCAGACCCCCAGAGCCATCTAGAGAACTCAATACTAGGGTCCTGGCCCTGGGACCACTCCAGGGCGAGTTCTGTGTCTGTCCAGGTATGATCTGGGAGTGCAGTGAGGGATGTGGATGTGGGATTGGCACAGGACTCCCACCTGCAGGAGAAAGGAAGGAAAGGGAGGGAGGGGAGGGGAAGAGAAGGGAGGAACAGTCTTTTTAGCTGGGGCTGGCCTGGGCTGCTGGCGTCATTTGGGAAGAAAGGTGATTTGAAATCAGGGAGACCGAGGGTGCCCTGGGGCCAACATCTGAGGAGAGTGATGGGGATTTCCTCCCTCCATGGCCCCAGGTGGCCTTGGTGAGTGCAAGCAGAAAATGACATTTTCAAGCCCAGTTCCAACCCAGAGCTGGTTCCTAGACCCAGCGTCGATCAAGGGGGACTATGGAGGCATCAGAGGTTCCTGCAAATCCAGTCAGAGTGACTGGCAGACACCCTACATCCTCTTGCAGACTGACGGCCACTCCTCAACTCAGGAGCCCTGATGAGGTGGCTGGGGAAGGCCCCTCAGCCCTGGGAGAGTCCCTCTGGGGGTGAGCAGGTGGGCTGCCCCTTGGGGTGCCACTCATTTCAATGGAAGTTTTATAAGAAAAGGTACCGTGACTATGAGCACCCATTTGGGAGCCTAGTGTCACCCCCATACGTACACCTCACTTCCAGGTCAGAAGTGTGGAATGACCATTGCCAATGCAAGTGGGACACATGGGAGAGGGTTAGGGCATGCTGTGGGGCCTCCGATGGTGGGCTCCGAGGAACCCGCACACCTGTACCCACCTCCCAGGTCTTTGCCGGGTGGCCTCTGTCCCCTGGGAGGCTCTGCCTCAGGGGACACCCTTCCCATGCTCCCAGCAATGACTTCCAGGCCTCCCTCAGCACCAACAGGAGCCGTCTTCTCCTTGTGCCCCAGCAGTGTAATTCACCCCAAATAATGGCAGAATGGGCTGTGTGTATTCTTTAAAAGTCAAACAGTTTTGCACACAACAGGAGCCATTCAGCAGTGGCCAACTCTGCCCTGACCCATGTTGTTGCTGGCCTCCGAGGCGGCCCTCGGCCCTCATGGGGTTAATTATGCCCCCATGACGACCCAGGGCCTGGGGCCATCCCGTGTAGGAGGGGCGGGGCAGAGGACTGCAGTTATGCTTCTCCTAAAGGAAAATCATAAAAGTCACACACTGCGGGGTCCGGGCTTATTATGGAGGGAGGGAAAGCGGATGGGCAGGCGGGAAGACTAGAGCACTCGCCCCGCTCAGGCAGCGCTGGTCGGGTTTTGGCTTCCTCCGCCCCTTCCTTTCTCTCTGTGCAGCCAGTGACGTGGGCACAGCTCTGGCAGGGGGCCTCCCAGAGCTCACCCGGACCCCACACTGGGTCAGTCCTGGTGCAGAGGAGGCCGCCCTGGGTGGGCACGGGGGGGCGGGGGCAGCAGGCGTGTGAGGGGCTGGGCAGCGGGTGTGACCAGGTGTGTGAAGGGGTTGGGCAGAGGGTGTGGCCACGTGTGAGGGAGCTGGATAGTGTGCCACATGTGAAGGGGGGAGCTGAGCAGGGGGCGCGGCCACAAGCTTGAAGGGCCGGACAGGGGGCGGGGCCATGTGTGAGGGGCTGGGCTGGGGGCGTGGCCACATGTGAGGGCTGGCCGGGGACGTGGCCATATATGAGGGACTGGGCTGGAGGCGTGGCCACATGTGAGGGCTGGGCACGGGGCGTGGCCACATGTGAGGGCCGGCCAGGGGCGTGGCCATATATGAGGGACAGGGCTGGGGCGTGGCCATATGTGTGAGGGGCTGGGCATGGGGCGTGGCCACATGTGAGGGCCGGCAGGGGGCGTGGCCACACATGTACTCGCTCTGCTGTGGGTTTCCTTCCCTTCCTGTGCACGTGGTGATGCTTTGTGCACCTTGACTGGGGCCCCGCCAAGTAACTGATTACAGCCAGGAGCCCGGGCAGACGGTGGCACAGGTCCTGCCACTGTCCCCAACCTGGGTTTCAACAAAGCTGAGACCCGGCATAGTTTTTCTGGGTGCCTCTAGCTGGCTCGGTCTGAAAGGTGGGGTGGATACAGATGGGGCCTCCCCGGGTGCAGCGTGGGTGGCTCTCAGAAGCAGCCTCAGGCCAAGGCTGTGGCAAGCTCGGTGGTGCTGTTGGCTCACGATGTTTATGGGCCCAGGGTCGGGCCGGGATTCTGATCCCTGGTGAGAAGTGGGTGGGAGGAAGTTCACACGTGTCCTGAGTGGCCGTTCCTCACATTGAGGTGACATCGCGTCTTCAAATACTCGACGTGTCTGGAAGCAGATGCTGCTGTCCTGTTCCCCCTCCTCTCCGTCCCTGCCTGGGACACGTGGATCTCATCCCCAGCCACTTCCTTCTCGACTCTGCCTCCCTGCCTGGAACAAGTGGCTCTCACTGTAGGGACAAGCCCTGCAGGGTCGTGGGGTGTCCCCTATTGCTGTGCTGAGGTGCAGGATCCGAGAAATAAAGAGACAGGACACAGAAAGACAAAGAAAGCGCAGCTGAGCTTGGGGTGGGGGCACGCCACCTATAAGTGGAGACAGGCGAGGCCCTGAACGTCCAGAAGAGTCTGTATTTATTGGGTATAGGTTAGGGGCAGGGTAGTGAGTGAGGTCATCTTAAAGGTAGTGATAGGGTCAAGACAATCACGTGAGCGATCAGCAAGAGGCCCACCCCCATTAGGTCACCGAGGAGGTGGGTGGTGTGTAGTAAGGAGGGTGCAGTGTGCATCATCTCCTATCTAGGGGCAGGCTACTTCTAAGAATTTCTATAGGAGGATGCTTTGAGTCACACAGCAGCGACAGAGCTGACAGAGTCTACCGCCCCCTGCTGGCAGCTTCCAGTGATTTCTACAGGAGGATGCTTTGAGCCAGCACCGTAACAACAGAGCTGACAAAGTTCACAGCCACCAAGACGCGATGGTACCGGAGGGGTTTTAAGCCCTTGGACGCTCGCAGGATTGCCTGCCAGAGGCCAGCTTTCCACAAGAACTGGATGCAAGGTACTGGAACTCCTTTTCAGGAGGAGTGACTTTTGCTCCAAGCCTGCCATACAGCAGGTGTCTTCACCATACTGAACGCTGCCGCCTGGGCTGGCCTGCCGTGTAGTGTGTGCCCTTTCAAGCAGGAGCACTACCGCCTGGGCCATAGATTCTTGTCCTGGTATAACTGCTTTTCCCTTAAATCATGCTCTGCACCGTGTCTGCTCTAGACATTCCTCCGACTATAAACTAAGATATAATTATATATATATATATATATATATATATATATGGAAATAACTGAGTAGTAAGATATTCTTCAGGCACTAATTGTTCCAACTATAAATTAATACAAGGATTTTATGAAGGAAATAACTGAGTAATAACACTATAAACTAAGATATTCTTCAGGCACTAATTGTGCCGGGGATCTGCTTAGCTCTCCTTCCTCGGTGCCCAGATGCGGGGTTACACACATCTCATCCTCAGCTGCCTCCTTCTCGCCTCTGCCCCCAGGCAGGCAGGCTGGCTCGGCCAGGTCACACTTGGCAGCAGAACTGAGTGTTTGGTGGATCTCAGTGAGATGTTTGCATTTCCTTGTGACATATGGGTTGAACACCCTTTCATGAGTGTATTGACCACTGTGTGCTTCTTTGTTGAAATGTTGTCAGTATTTAAAGTCACAAATCTTCTTCTAAGACTATACTACAATTTTTGTATAATATTTTGATCAATATTTGAACTACATGCTTATTTTCTTTGGATTTCTTCTTTGACTCATGCTTTATTTAGAAGAATCTCTTTATTTATGTATTTATATATATTTATTTTTATATATTTTTAATTTTTTTCTAAAAAAAAACAAGATGGGGTTTCACCCTGATGGCCAGGCTGGTCTTGAACTCCTGACCTCAGGTGATCCACCCACCTCGGCCTCCCAAAGTGCTAGGATTATAGGCGTGAGCCACCCCGCCTGGCCTATGTATTTATTTTTTAACCCCCCTATTCGGATCTTGCTGTTACTGATTTAATTCCATTTTGATCAAGGAACAAACTGCAGGAGCTCACTTTATAAAATTACTGAGACTTATTTTTACTGTTTAATATAAGCTCTGTCTTTGTAAATGTTCCATGTACACGCAAAAATTACTTGTGTTCTGCGACGGTGGGCTGGGTGTTCTCTGAGTTATGAGGTGAAGCTGGCTGACAGTCTCTTCATGCCCGCAAATCCTTCCCGGTTCCTGTCTGCTGTGCTCGAAGTCCCGAGAGCTGTCACATCGCCAACCAGGACGGTGAATTTCTCCATTCTTTCAGTTCTGTCAGTTTTTACTTCGTATATTTTGAAACTGTTATTAGCTTTTTAGGCATTTAGGATTTTTCTGTCATTGTGACAGAGACTGACCCTGGTGTCATCACAGAACGTCCCTCTTTATCTTCAAGAGTGGCACCTGGTCTGATGTTAGCGCCCCAGGGTGACTTTCTTAGGCACAGAATTGGTGCTGTGTATTTTTTTTTTCTATTCTTTTTTTTTTTGAGACAAGGTCTCACTCTTGCCCAGGTTGGAATGCAGTGGCCCCATCTCGGCTCACCACAGCCCAAATGATGCTCCTGCCTCAGCCTCCAGAATAGCTAGGACCACAGGTGTGCACTGTCACGCCAGCTGGATTTTTTTTTTTGGTATTTTTTGTAGGCTGCTTGCCCAGGCTGGTTTCAATCCCCCACCTTTTTTTTTACATGGAGTTTAGCTCTTGTTGCCCAGGGTGGAGTGCAATGGTGTGATCTTGGCTCACTGCAACCTCTGCCTCCTAGGTTCAAACGATTCTCCCGCCTCAGCCTCTGGAATAGCTGGAATTACAGGCGTCCATCACTACGCCTGGTGAACTTTTTAATATTTGTAGTAGAGACAGGGTTTCACCACGCTGGTCAGGCTGGTCTTGAACTCCAGACCTCAGGTGATCCGCCGCCCTCAGCCTCCCAAAGTGTTGAGATTACAGGTCAAACTCTTAGACTCAAGAGATCCTCCCTCCTCTGCCTCCCATAATGCTGGGACCACATCTGGCCCACTGTGGATCCTTCTCTATCCTACAAACACCCAACCTGTCTTTGTATCTTAAGTGGGTGTCTGTAGATGGAATTGGGTGTTGGTGACAATCCTTGCTTTGCACGTGGAGTTTCTCCATTTGCCATTCTCGGAATGAGTGATGAGCCCGCTGTAGATCCCGCATTTGGCTGTAAGTGTCTTGTCTTGTCATTTGTGTTTCATTTGTCACATTTTGTTCCTTTGTTCCTCCATTCCTGCGTTTTTGGGTGAACTGGAATTTTTTAGCACTTTGTTTTACTCCTCGGTGGGCCTCTTAGCTGTTCCTCTTGTGAGTACTGTTTTTAGTAGTTATTCTACAGACAAGAAAATGCATCTTTAATTATCAGCCTGTTCACTTCACAGGAAATGTAGGAGACTTGTAACAGTGATTCCTCTAACCCTGCTCTTCCTGTGATAGTTGTCATATGTTTAACTTCTACCTACATTACAAACTCCATAACACAAAGCTACTTTTACTTTAGACAATCTTTCAAAGAAATTAAAGTTGCCTTTTTAAGAAATTAACTTGTGGGGTCTGCACTGCAGCATTTTCTAAAATTGGGAATCCTCTGAGTCTCAGAGCTTGTCTGGATGAGGCACTGTGGGGACCGATTCTAGACGGGAACCTGAGGCACCGGCAGCGAGGGCCCAGCCCCGGAGCTGGAGCAGCGCCAGCAGGAACACCCCTCCTGCCTTTCCAACCCAGCCGCAGCTACGAGAAAGGAACAGCGCACGACCCCAAAGTTATAGTTAAATGCCAACTGTATTGAATTTGGCAAAATTTGACGGGAGTTATGCAAAGCCTTTCAAAGATTTAGCTGGACAAAAACAGACCAGCAAGCTAGTATCATCCTATGCATTAAAAGTAAACAGGCTTGAGTAATGATGTTGGTTTTTTTTCTTTTTTTTCTTTTTTTTGAGACAGAGTTTCACTCTTGTTGCCCAGGCTGGAGAGCAATGGCATGATCTCGGCTCACCACAACCGCTGTCTCCCAGGTTCAAGCCATTCTCCTGCCCCAGCCTCCCAAGTAGCTGGGATTACAGGCGTGTGCCACCACACCCAGCTAATTTTTTATATTTTTAGTAGAGATGAGGTTTCTCCATGTTGGTCAGGCTAATCTCGAACTCCTGACCTCAGGTGATCTGCCCACCTCGGCCTCCCAAAGTGCTGGGATTACAGGTGTGAGCCACCTCACCTGGCCTTGATGTCGGTTTTAGAAATTGACAAGTCTTGCAGGTGGATCATGGGAATGCCTGTAACTACTGTGTGTACAACCAAGGGGTCCTCTCCTGTCTGTGCCTCATAAAAAGAGTGGGTATTCCACTGAAATTCAGCTCCTGGAGCTAAGATTTC
Organism: Cheracebus regulus; assembly: GCA_963574635.1. Taxonomy (NCBI): domain Eukaryota; kingdom Metazoa; phylum Chordata; class Mammalia; order Primates; family Pitheciidae; genus Cheracebus; species Cheracebus regulus. Next base: position 16,177 of record CAUYQU010040023.1, on the reverse strand, counting down.
AGGAATGCTCTCCGTACCCAGGTGAATTGCAAAGGGGCCAGGTGTGAGGAGGGGCTCCGGGCTCAGGGCCCTGAGGGCTGGTGTCCCTCTCCTCTCCCTGGAAGCCGGCCAGCCATACCTCTTCCCCTTGCCCCTCTCCCCCCCTCCCTGGTTGCCTTCTCTCCCTGTCTCTCTTCTGCACTGGGCACCTTCCAGCCTTGGGAGCTGGACCCAGCTTTGCCTGAGGATTAAGGACAAAGAGAGAGAAGATGTGGCTGGCAGACTGCCCACTGCCCTTCATGGGAAGGTGACTATATTGTTGGAGAGTAAGGCGAGCAGGAGGGATGGCTGTTCTTGAAGGTTTTGCAGGGCCAAACTGTGATGAAAATTGCAGCATGAATGTGCTCCTCCATCCCCCAAAAGTCCAGACTGACACCTCAGTTTATTGCAGTGTTGACAGTTATGGTGTCTAAGGATATCATCAGATAAAATCCCTCCTTGGCAGTCTGGGGCTTTGCAAAGATTAGTGAGTGGTTTCTGTTCATGAACTATCTTTAGGGCTGTTAATTGCCTCCCTCCCTCCTTGTGAATCCCCGAGCCACCAGCCATGAGGGTGAGCCTGGCGCTGACCTGCCACCCCAGCCCTGGACGTGCCCTGGTTGTGCTTTCCTCTGGTTCGTGCTTTGTTGGGTTACCCATGACTGGCAAAGCTGGGGCTAATTTCCTCATCTTTGACAACTTGACCAGAGGATCCAAACAAAACAGAACCCGAACCCCATAAGCATCTACCAATGGGGAGATGATGTGAGATTCCACAGCAGCCCCAGCGCTTCTGTGTCCTGAGGGCTGATCCCTGTGGCTACAAAAGAGAGCACGGGAGGTGTGGGGTGCCGGTACAGGCATCAGAGCCGGCCTCGGGTTCTCCACCGTCTGGCCTCTGTGCAGCGTGGCGGCCCCTCTTCCTCCCTCTGGCCTGTCCAGCATGGTTGCAGACTGAGTGGGGCTCGCAGGGCCTGTGCTGAGCCCCAGGAGGTGAATCTCAGCTCCAGCAGCCCTTGTGGCCTTGGGAGATGCTGCCGTTTCTAAACCTGAACTGTTTCAACTATAAAGATGAGCATATTTAATTTTCTGAGATGTCTCGGGTACTAAGTATGAAATAATTAAAAGAATTTTGGAAAAGCACAAAGCTTTATGCAGCATAAGGCATATCCTGAAGTTGAGACTTATGTACTTATTTTGATTAAAGGTGAAATAAAATTGCATTTAAATCTGCAAATCGGAGGTGGTCAGGAAGCCGAAGAACTCCCTGAGATATGGCTTGTTGCAAGTTCATGACATCATGGCAAATGTTTACTACGTGTAAGTCTTAAAGACAGGAAGAAAATTTAGCACGAAACATTCAGTCCAACTGACTTAGTTTTATTGGGCACCTGTGATGTGCTGGAGAACCCTGGGTCTCTGCTGCAGTGTGGCCTTGAGGTGGGATTATTACAGGGTCAGGGAAGTGCAGGCTGTTTCCATGATGAAGATCCTGTGAACTCTGGTATGGATGCTTGGACCCCGCGGGCAGTGTGCTTTCTCCATGACCCTCAGGAAGCTCACGCAGAGTCTGGAGCTCTGCAGTCCTCAGGCCACCGTCTTGTCCTTGGTGTGGACCTCAGCGGCCGCCGGGGCCTTGCCTGGGTGCCTCCCTGGGCCCAGCAGCATCTTGTTCCTCCCCTCCAGCTGCTCAGACCATCCCGCGCGGAGCCTAGGGCAGGCGGTAATTTCGGCATTGTGAGTCAAGCTCTCTGGACTGAGCGACTGCCAAGCCTGTGTCTCTCAGCACCTGGGCACCTGTGAGAGCAGGAGTGCAACACTCCCCGCGGAGCTGGGTGTCATCGTGTCCCTGTCCAGTGGCAGCGTGACCTTGCTGGATTTGGATTACAGTGCTAGGGAGACCGAGGCGGGTGGATCACCTGAGGTGATCCCAAGTTCCCCAGGGCCCTGGAACCTTGTGACCAGCCTCAGCTTAGGCTGTGCCCAGCAGTGGGGTTGGGGGGTCTCACGCAGGACCCTCCTCACAGGAGAGGAAAACTGCATGCCCTGGGAGGCAGCCTGGGCCTCCATGTCTGAAGCTTCCAAGCCCCAGAGAGACTGAGCCTGAGCTTGAGCGCTTGCAGCCCCGTCTCTGGTCTGCTCACAGAGCGGCAGGCACCCTCCTGCAGGACGGGGTGGCCTCTGCGGCTGCCTGGGGCCTGTCTGTGCCCCACCCGGACGTCTGTGGGTGCCCACTTCCTTCTCGCCTGCCTGGCCCACCTCTCCTGCCTGGCCAGGCCACAGTGGATGGTGCTGTGTTGTGACCTCAGCCCCACGCATGGGGGGACCTGGCGGTGGGAATGACCTGGTCAAGGTGAAGTCCAGCCTCCCCCAGACCTGGGCAGATCCCCACCTCCCTGTGGCTGCCGCTTCCTTCAGTCTCGAGTGTGTTTGGCTTTAGCTGTTGGAGAGCGGGGTGGGTGCCCGGCTCCAGCCAAGGGTGAGCTTCGTCCATGAGGACACTTGTCCCAGATACCCAGGGCCCAGTTGAGATGGCGCTACTGAGTGGGGAGCGGTGTGGCCCCGACGGCTGGCCCCACGGCGATGGCCCCTGAGCAGCAGCCACGTCCACACCACCAGGCCACGGCTGTGGCCCAGCAGGGCCCAGGACACCCCATGCATGAGGGGTCAGCGGGGGAGGGCACCAGCAGCTGTGGCTGTTCCACAGACACTTGGCCCCGGGCCTGGAGTCCTCAGCCCTCAAGGCTGGCTGCCTGTCCCAGAGAGTCTGCCAGGATAGCCAGGCCTGTGGTGATGGAGCTGGCCACCTCTGTCCTTCCACCGGGGACCATGGGGACCTGAGCCGGGGACTGTGAATGGCCAGCCTCCTGCACAGGGCCTGCATCTCTCTCACGGCAGCTTCCCAGGGTGGGCCTGGCCCAGGGCCTCACCCCAGCACACTAGGCTTCATGCGGGAGGAAAGTTAGGCTGCTCTACAGGAGCCCTAGGAGTGACTTCCTTTACAGCAGCGATTGACCTCAGGGCGTGGGGAGAACCGGGCTGTGTGGGTAGATGGAGAGGGTTGTGCAAACCGAAGCTCTGCTGGGCCTAAGAGACCCCGGTGCTCGCCTTCACCCCCAACCTCCACCTCAGGTGCCAGAGGAGGAAGCGAGGACGCACAATCCCAGGCCAAGCCCACTCCTGGCACCTGTACCTGGGCAATGGCCAGAGGACACCAGGGCACATGGCACACACACGGCACACATGGCACATGGAGGCACAGGTGGGCACACAGGCACACAAAGGCACACAGAGGCACATGTGGGCACACACAAGCACACGCAGGCACACATGGGCACACATAGGAACACACAAGCACATGCAGGCACACATGGGCACATGGAGGAACACCGAGAGACACGCAGAGACACGCAGGCCCAAGCCCGGGAAGTGCAGGGCAGGCACTCGGGGTGAGGCCCTCTCCTTCCCCACCGTCTGCCGAGCGCCTGCCTGGTGCAGGCTCTGTGCTGGGTCCGTGCCAGCAGTTCGGTGGCTGATGAGTGGGGAGGGGCACCCCCAGCTCTGTGGGGCTGCCTCGGACTGAGGAAGGGGCACCGTGGCTCTCCGGCTCAGCGCCTGAGCACTGAGGGCTGCCGGAAGCATCTGGAAACGGCTGCTGTGTGAAGGCCAGTGTCTGGTGGCAAATGAGGAGCCCCCCCCCCGCCCCGTCCAGCTGTCCCTCAGCAGTCGCCACACCTGGGGTCGGCTCAGGGTTACCCACTCAGCACCTGGAGACCCCTGGCCTTGGCCCTAGGAGAGAATGGCATGCTGGCTTGGTGTCTGCCTTCCTGAACATGTCTGCAAGGAGGGGGACGAGTGTAAGTACAGATACGTCACTCAAGGGCAGCGATCCTTAGAAAAACAAGCCAGAGAAAGACATTTCCTCCTGGAAAACTTCCTGTGATCCTGGAACGAGTGTCAGGGAGATGGCAGAGTGAAGAGGGTGTGGGTGCTGGGGTGTGGGTGGAGGGGGTGTGAGTGAAAGTGTTGGGTGAAGGAACATGGGTTTTGGGATGTTGGTGAATAGGGTGCGGGTGAAGAGAGTGTGGGTATTGGGGTACGGGTGAAGGGGGTGGGTGAAAGGGGTGTGGGTGAAAGGTGTTGGGGTTTTGGGGTGTGGGTGTTGTGGTGTAGGTATTCGGATGTGGGTAAAGAAGGTGGGGAAACAGTGTGACTGAAGGTGTGGGTGCTGGTGTGTGGATGAAGGGGGTGGGGGTGCTGGGGTATGGGTGAAGGAGGTGTGGGTGAAGGAGGTGTGAGTAAAGGGGGTGTGGGTGCTGGGATGTGGATGAAAGGGTTGGGTGAAGGGATGTGGATTTTGGGATGCTGGTGAGTGGGGTGTGGGTGAAGGAGGTGTGGGAGTTGGAGTGTAGGTGTTGGAGTATGGGTGAAGGAGGTGTGGGTGTTGGGGTGTGGGGTCACCGGGATAGTGGTGTTTGATCTGGGCTCCTAGCCACATGGTGTCCTGTCATTTCCCACTTGCTGTTTAGAGTGTGATTGTTAAGGTGAGTCAATGGCTGCCAGTTTCCCCCTGGGGCGCACCCCTTTCACAGGCCTGGAGCTGAGGGGTTCATGCTGGGTGGAGGCCTAGGGCTGCGTCCCTGCACAGTGCTGGCTGGGCTCTGCCCCTGGGTGGCAAATGTGGCTCAGGTACGGGGTCCCCGTTGTGCGGCACACCCCAACTCACTTGTTCAGGGCGCTCCTGCGAACCCTCATGTCCTCATTCTGCAGGTGTCTTGCATGATGCTCGATTTTTTTCTCCCAAAATATCTTTATCCTGCCTGTATCATACGCTACTCTTCCAGGATTCTTCAGAGTGAGGCTTTCACCCGCATTCTGGAAAACAGAAAATGGAAAAGAGCTCAGCCGCCTTGTGCCACTCCTGTTGAGGAGTCTGTGTTCCAGCACCCGACGGCAGAGGAGCTGTCTCAGCCTGGAGCATTGGGGTCCCCGCCGTCCTGGCGTGGGAGGATGGCAGAGGCTGCTCTCTGAGACTCAGGCCTTAGGTGGCTCCGGGCTGGCTCTGTCACGCTCTACCCGCCCCACCTTCTGCGGCAGTCTCCTGGGTTGGCAGAAGCAGAAACTGAGGACAGATCCCGTTTTGGGCTCTTAGTTGTTTCAGAATCTAAGTCCTGACACACTTCTAACTTTCTGTGCTAGAGTAGGTGATCCGCGGTCCCACCAGCGAGGCCAGGATTTCTCGGATGGAGCTGTGGCTCTGGTGCCGTGTCCATTGCCTGTTTTTGAGATAGGGTCTCACTCCGGTCTCCCAGGCTGCAGTGCAGTGGTGCGATCTCAGCTCACTGCAGCCTTGACCTCCCGGGTTCAAGCAGTCCTCCTCCCTCAGCATCCTGAGTAGCTGGGACTGTAGGTGTGCACCAGCATGCCTGGCTAAGTTTTGTACATTTTGTAGAGACGGGGTCTCCCTAGATTGCTCAGGCTGGTCTTGAGCTCCTGGGCTCAAGCGATCCTCCTGGCTCAACCTCCCAAAGTGCTGGGACTACAGATGTGAGCCCACGTGCCTGGCTTAGTGGGCCTCTCTTGACAACTGATTATTGGGCACTTTTGGTTTGCAATATGTAAACCCGGCAGTGGGGTTAAATGTAGCAGGTGACACTGAAAGCCTTCAGTTCTGCGATTCGATACGCTAGAGTGAGGCTGACTGAGAATTTTACTGTTCAATTGTTTTGGACTTGTGCATCTATGACTCAGAAATTGGGATGCCAGCAGTCTTAGAATATCAATCTGCAGCCATCAAGAATGTCCAAGGCCAGGCACAGCGGCTAATGCCTGTCATCCCAGCACTTTGGGAAGTGCAGGCGGGTGGATCCCCTGAGGTCAGGAGATCGAGACCAGCCTGACCAACATGGTGAAGCCCCGTGCCTACTAAAGATACAAAAATTAGCTGGGCGTGGTGGTGCACGCCTGTAATCCCAGCTACTCATGAGACTGAGGCAGGAGAATCACTTGAACCCGGGAGGTGGAGGTGGCAGTGAGCTGAGATTGCAGCACTGCACTCCAGCCTGGGTGACAGACTAAGATTCCATCTCAAAAAAAAAGAATGTCCATGACAAAGGGAAAGTGCCAGGTGCCGACAGCAGCAGCCTTTTCCGGAGCCTTCCTCCTGATTTCACCCAGGGGTGGGAGCCTGCTCTGCTCCAGGTCAGTGCTCTCTGGGATGCCTGGAGCCTGGGTCCTGGGCTGTGTCTGCCCTGGCCTGGCCCCAGGTCTCCGTGGATGGCCCTGCTCTGTGCTCGAGGATGAGGTTTATACAAGGGAGCCAGGGCCATGCTCCGGGAGGGCAAGGCAGCGGGTCTTGGAATAAATGATGAGTCCACAGTCCTGGGCTGCCTGAGCCCCTAAGCCACTGTCCTGTGAGCTCCTTGGGGCCTCTGGGGTGGACGGAGCCATTTCTGCAGCCTGGCTGCTCCCTCAGGGCGCTCTGTTCTTCAGCTTGGCCTTGGAGGCATTTCTCCCCCTACCCCTCACCTTTCCCTCTTGCTGGGGAAGAACACAGGGCGGCAGGAGTGTGGGGAAAACCAGGCAGCGGAGACCCATAGGCTTGTTCCCTGCAAACACGTCACCTGCTTCAGGCAGGGAGGGTGAGGGCTTGGCTCAGGCTGCAACGAACAGGGGCTGAGGACTCTTTCGAGAAGCTTGATGTGGCTCCTGGCTGGGGGCTTCCAGCTGCGAGGCGTGGACGCTGCAGCCTGAGTGGCCTGTCGTGATGTGGGAGCTGGGTGCTTTGCTGGGAAGCTGCCCCTGGAGGGCCACCGATGCCTTGCCCTTTGTTCCAGAAGCTTAGAAATGCAGTCAGGAAGGAACTGAACTCAAGCCTTGCCTGCCTGTGCTGAGGACCCTGGAGGTGAATTCCATGAGTGGAAACTCAGCCAATGAGGAGGGGGACTGCACGGAGCCCACCAGCGAGGGCCGGGCCCAGCCACTTACCCTGGACTTTGCATCTCCTCTGGTGTCTGGGTTGGTGTCAGATTCAAACCGAGTAACAGCTGGAAAACATCTGACAGCTGAGACCTGGCTGTTCTTGGCGGGGCTTCAGAGACCAGCGTGGGTTCAGGGCTTTTGCTCTCAGGACGCTTAGCCCCAAAGGCAGCCCTTTAAACCCTCATGGCACGAAAGCAAACCAACAGCAAAAGGAAGAACCAGCAAACCAGCAGAGACAGAGAAAAAGCAGACACGTGAAGGCGCGTGTGAGGAGGCAGTAGACAGAGGCGCTGTCCCCTCAGAGGCGTTGACGTCAGGAATCCCAGTGGGAAAACAAAATCACAAAGTTCAGTTCCCCCAGCGAAGCACAGGTGGGCTCATGTATTGTGCCAGATATCTCCGCACCCTGTTCACATTTTGAGGGCCCCCAAATGCAGTGCCAATCTCTCAAGCAAGGACAGCGCTTGGCACATCACAAAGAGCTTACTTTTCCAGCCATTTCTGAGAGACCAGTGGGCTTTCCTGTCTGTCAGGCCCTCAGCCCGTCCTCTCCGGGGTGGACGACTGCATCTTGTCTGCCGCTCTCTGTTATATGGGTTCGGTGACACGCACGCTCGACGTCAGTTCAGTCCCGGAAAGACGCACCGCCCTCTGGGCACCGTCCCTGGCAGAGCTGTCCGACTGGCGGGCAGCTGTTGGTGGCGTGGGAGTCTGGAGGGCGGCTGGCTGCGTCTCTGCTGCCCTCAGCTCCTGTCAGGACTGGTTTCTTCTTTTGATGGCTGCTCCCAGGAAGCCTCGTGGGTGGGAGGGGGCCGGTGCCCAGGCAGGGGCATCGGAGCATCTGGGAGTCCCCGGTTTTGCCCACCCCTGTGTCTCAGGAATGGCTGCCTTTGCACTTAATGAAGGGGAAATGTGTATCACAAAACAACGACGCAGACACACTCGAGGCAGGCGTTGAAATGCTGAGGGTCTCTCTGCCCAGCCCATACATAGATTGACTTATTTATTGTGAGGAGTTGACTCACGCGGTGACTGGCTGAGCGGTCTCTCGGTCTACCACTGGGGACCCAGGAAAGCCTTCAGTGTTAGCCCGACGCTGAGGGAGGTTGGTGCAAATTCCAGACCTTGGGCCAGAGATGATGAGATGAGACTTCCTGGACCTAGCAGGAGGCAGGAAATCAGAGGCTGCTCCACCTTCCTCCCCACCGAGCCCCATCAGGCCGTTGGAGGGTTGGATGACACCCAGCACTCAGCGGTTACCCAGTCCACCAATTCAGAGGCCAGTCTATCCGGAAACATCCTCCCAGCCACACTCATCAACACTGTCCCTTGCAGACCTGGTGCCCTCAGGTCGATGCATAAAGTGAAGCCCCCAGGGTTTGTCCTGGACAGGGTTCCTCTCTCACCTCCATCCCTGGAGGCCTCAGGGAGCTGTCAGCAGGGTGAGGGCCAGCCTCCATGTTCTCTTTTCAGGGAAAAGCACAAAGTCACATTTACAAAAAAACTCCAGTGTCACTTATTTCTTTATGATGGTTCCAAGTAATTGATAGTTTTAAAGTGAAAGCTTTTGGGAAATTTTCGTTTACCGTTATAAAGCAGAATGCACACTTATTTTTTATTTTTATTTTTGAGACAGAGTTTTGCTCTTTTTGCCCAGGCTGGAGTGCGATGGCACGATCTTGGCTCACTGCAACCTCCACCTCCCAGGTTCAAGCGATTCTCCTGCCTCAGCCTCCCGAGTAGCTGGGATTACAGGCGTGCACCATCACGCCCAGATATTTTTTATTTTTAGTAGAGACGGAGTTTCTCCATGTTGGTCAGGCTGGTCTCGAACTGCTGACCTCCAGTGATCTGCCCGCCTCAGCTTCCCAAAGCGCTGGGATTACAAGCGTGAGCCACCGCGATCGCTCGGTTTACACGTATTTTTTATATTATCCTTCACAGTTTTTTTTGTTTGTTTTTTTGTTTGTTTGTTTTTAACTGGAGTTCTGTGGTGTCATCAGTGGATTGGGAGCTGTTTGTGATTTCCCGAGCCCCAGAGTGTGCTCAGGACACCCTGCTCTGTGGCTCCCTGGGACCTGGGGCTTGGCTTCAGGACTCCCGTGACCTGACCCAGCACACACAACACCCGCCGCGCGAAGTGGAAACGCGGTGCTCACGCAGCAGGGGTGGGAGACGCCGGTGAGAACCAGCAGCTGCTTCAGAGAAACCGCTGCGGGCACGCAGATGGGAGGAAGCGCCTAAACCGGAACGGAACGACTCCGGGAGAGGCGCCTTCAGCGTGACTGCGCGCTGTAAAGCCCGTGGTCTACCCCAGGTCTCTGTGCATGAGCGCGACCCGGACCCCCCACCTGCTCTGGGCACACGGGAGGAGGGAGCCGAGAAGCCAAAACAACCAACAGTCAAAACACCCCCCTAGGACCTCAGGACGCCTGCTTCAGGCCTCTCCTTCTAGCGCGTGTGCGGAGGGACCGTCAGGGAGCGCTTCTGATGTCCACGCGCTGCGTTTTGGAGTTTGTAGGTCAAGTTTGCACCGTCTGCATAACCGAAGAGCCAGAGGGGAGCAGGAATTGGGGGAACACATTTGCCCCGGGCCGAGGCTTTTGTGTCTCTTCCTATTTCCTGAGCTTCCCTAGTGCCGTGGGCTCCAGAAGACCCGGCGGCACCAGGGAGGTTCCGAGTGGACTTTCCTGTACCCGCCACCCGCACCCCAGCAGATGCGGTCGTCCAGGCTGCGGGGCCCAGCTGCTGGGCTCAGCCGCCTTCCTGCCCAGGAGTCCTGCCTGCTGCATCCCCTCCTCCTGCTGCCTCCGAGCCTCCTGCGCGCCAGCCCGTCCTGTGCCCCAGCCTGTCCTGCACCCCGGCCCCATCCTGCGCCGCGGCCCCGTCCTGCGCCCCATACCTGGGCTCTGTGAGTGTGAAGCCGGCGTCCTAACAGTCGCAGCAACAGCAGCGCAGGCTGAGCCTTCCTTGTGTGCGACGTTGCCCAGCTCTGTCCTTCCTGCCTCCCAAAAGCCCAGAGTTTAGGGGCCGCTGGACACTGGACCCTAGAACCTGGACCCAGGCAGGTCTGCCGGGGAGCTGGCAAGTGCTGAGCCCCGTGTCCCCTTGCCGGCCACTCTGGGGGCTTCCACACTTCTTAAGGACGGCTTCTGAAGCACCCTGGCCCTATGCTCATGGTGGCACGCAGGAGCCATCGTGAGCCCAGCGGTCAGGCCCAGGGCCCTTCCCTGAAATGTGCCATGAAGGTGAATGCTCGGTGACACTCAGGGCCAGGGCTCCCAAAGCCGATGGCTGCCCCTCCCCATGAAGCCTCCTGACTCCCAGGGGCCGCCCTCCCCGTCTACGGCTGGGGAGGGGGCGACAATCACATTATGAAGTCATTTTTGAGCTGGGTGCTATTAATCACTAATCAGTGAGCCACAGTCATGGCTTGTTTTGTTAAGAAAAACGTTCCTAACCTAAGCGCTCGCCCATGTCCACGGTTAGACATCTGCGTGGGGGTCTCTGCTTCTCCACAAGGTCCCCCCTGACCGCCCGCTGGTCCAAGGGCCAGTCCTGGCTGCACCGGCAGATGGCAGGGGACAAGGACAGCGCAGTGGCCTCTTCGTCCAGCTCACGGGAGCGCGGCTCCCTTTACAAAACGCCAGAGACCTGTGCCCTCCCTCCCCTGCCTCCCGCCCCTGCTTCGGACCTCTCTGTGCTTGGAGCGACCCAGGTGCAGCTGCAGCCCAGGCTTCCTCCTCTTCCTGGAGGAGGCTGAGGAGGGGTCTGCAGGCTCTGTCTCCCCCAGAGCATCCTAGAAGGTCCTGTGCTCCAGGGACGCCCGTCTTTGACTCTGTTCTCCTGGGCCGCGAGGCTGAGGCCTCAGGGCAAAGGCTGCACCTTCTCAGCTCCACTGTGACCTTCTCCGGCTGCCAGGGGACACCTACCCCATGCACATGGCTGCCTGGCCCACCTCCAGTCTGATCCCTCTCTTCCCGCCCCGGATCAGCAGACAAGGCCCTCAGTGCCCGGAGCCAGGAGGACAGATGGTGGAGCCCAAGTCCCAGCGTGGGGAGGGGAGGGACGGGTCCTGGTGTGTTGGGGGGGAGAGTCCCAGCATGGGGAGGGGAGGGGCGGGTTCCAGCTTTGGGAGGGGGGGTATTTCGCGTCTGTTGCCGCGCCGCACACTGGATAGGTCACAGTTTCTCATGGGACTTTGGCTGGAGCCTGGCCCAGTGTGGCCACCCTACTGAAGCAGCAGCCCAGGCCCCAGCGTCTCGGAGCCCCCAGCTGCCTTCCCCATGTCCAGCTTGATGGGTACACGGTGTTGCCCACTAGTGCCCTCCCAAGGGGTCTCTGGGCTGCAGCAATGTTTGATCTGAGCGAATGAGCCATGGGGGAACAGATGCCCCGTGGCTGCAGACCCCCCCTGCCACAGAGCACAAGGTGGGGTGTCCCAGAAAACCCCACAGAGAAAGTAGCCTCGCACGGACCTCGCAAAGCCATGGGGGTCAGTAGCTGGGCCGGGAGCTGGCCTGGGAGTCAGGGTGGTGGTGATGACCTCCGGAGCCAAGTGTGGGGCTGGGACTTTCCTAAGCCAGGCGTTCTAGGAACGAATTTTAGCTGCAGAATCCGTTATTCATCTGGCTCAGTGTGGGCGAGGACAACAGGGAGTGGTGGGGTCTGCAGCAAATGGAGACGAAGCCGTGTGCCCAGGGCGGCGGCGCTGAGCCCGGGCTCATAGCTGCACTGGACAAACGTTTTCCATAGATGCCTCAAATCTGAATTTTTAGGTGGCACGTCCAGATTTTAAGATGTTGACTACTATTTCACCTAAAAACCACTGAGCTGGCCCTCCACGTGGGTGGGACAGCACTTCACTAGAAGCCCAGCAGCCTCAGGGTTCCGCACTTCTTGGGGGGCTATGGGGGGCTGCAGTGAGTGTCTGGGATTCCAGGGTGGGAGCAAAACATTGTTTTTGAGGAGCCCTCAGATGGAGGGTGGAGAGAGCTGTTCGGGGACGGCCCCCATCAAGGCAGATGGGCGTCTCACATTAGACGGGCCCAAGTGGGAAGGCGGCCGTTTTATGACCAGAGCCACCTGCAGAGGAATCTTTTTAGAGAATGCCGTATTTTTCTAATTTTATTAGGAGCACAACTTGGCAGTGACTGACAGGTGTCTGGATGGTGAGGTGTGTGCTGGGAAGCCCTGAGGAGCCATTGGTCCTGCGTGCCCCAGGGACGCATGTGGGGAGGGTCCCCAGGTCCAGCCTGTGGGCGTTGTCGGGAGGTGCCCTCTCTTTTCCTGGTTCTTTGCCTGCTGGTGCTGTCTGTGAGTGCCCTCAAGGCCTCGTCCTGGAAGAGCCTCTTCCCTGGACCTCTGTGCTGGGCTGCAGAGGCCGCAGGTGAGTTTCTGCAGGTGGCTGGCTCTGTGGGCCGTGTCCTTTCTCCTGCTGGCTGGCATTGGTGCCGAGGTGCCCATCCTTCCTCTGTCCAGGTGTGGCTTGGTTCAGTGGGAGTCCTGCATCAGAGGCCAGAGTCGGATGCTTGTAAGTCAGCTGTGTCCACAGGGCATGGGCCTCCTCGTCACCGTCCCTGCCCTGGCCCGTTACAGGCACTGGGCACCACACTTAGGTCTGGTGTCCTCTGCGTGGGAGAAAAGGGGGAATGGGTACTTGAGGCGAGTGTGCACAGGTGTGTGCAGCGCTGAGGGCATTCACACACCTGTGTGTTTAATCATAATACAAAGTGGGCTGGGAGCCTCACCCTGAAGTGTGAGGGCTGAGCGTCATTTAGAATCCTCTTTTTCTACTTCTTGAGCGGCTGGATGTTGAGAGGAGCCTCATCTGGTGTGGCTGTGTCCCCTACACTGGGCAGGCCCTTCAGGGTGAACTCCCACCCTCCCAGGGATCCAGCCCCAATGGCGCCGCTAGTTCTGCCAGCCCAGCGCTTCCTGAATGTTTTCTGAGAGACTCTGGTTGCCTGGAGTCAGTTCCAATTTAGGTCTGGTTAGTTCCCCTCCATCTCTCATGCTTAGTGCCCCTCCAGCATCTCTCATGCTTAGTCCCCCCAGCCAGCATCTCTCATGGTCAGTTTCCCCCAGGGTGTCTCATGGTCTGTTCCCCCCTCCCAGCGTCTCTCATGGTCAGTTCCCCCCAGGGTGTCTCATGGTCAGTTCCTCCCAGCTTCTCTCATGGCCAGTTCCCCACCAGCGTCTCTCATGGTCAGTTCCTCCCCAGCGCCTCTCATGGTCAGTTCCCCCCCAGCGTCTCTCATGGTCAGTTCCTCCCCAGCGTCTCTCATGGTCAGTTCCCCCCCAGCGTCTCTCATGGTCAGTTCCCCTCAGCATCTCTCATGGTCAGTTCCCCTCCCAGTGTCTCTCATGGTCAGTTCCCCCCTCCCAGCGTCTCTCATGGTCAGTTCCCCCCTCACAGCATCTCTCATGCTTAGTTCAGCATCTCTCAGAAGCAGCATTTCTTCTTCGTGACCTTCCCCTTAGATCTATGTCAGATCCTGTGTGGCCACCCTGGTGCCCTCCATGTGAAACTGAGTAGGGGAAAGGGGATGCATAGCTCCTGGCTTCTGGCTCCTGGCTGCCTCGGTGGTGAGATCCCCGAGACACACTGAGTGAGGCTTTCGGGACAGAAGGAAAAGGATTAAGGGATTAGGTAAAGTGCAAATGTGGCTTTAAAGTTTTAAAATCCTCCACATATTGTGAGGGAGGAGCAAGCACACACCGGAAACTGTGTCCAGCTGCCCTCATGGGACCCGACCCCTCAGTCAGTGGAGAGACTGCCCGGGCTGTTCTGTGGGGGACGCCCCTGTGCTGGAGCCAGTGCAGGAAACGGACCTGGAAGGTGTGTGCGGCTCGTCAGCCCAGGGTGGGCCAGGCTGTGACTGGAGCTGTGTGCACAGCGTGGCTGAAAACCAGCAAGACTCTGGGTCCACCCAGGGGCCTGGTGGCCTTTAGCTGGGCCACCTCTCGGTGGGGGCAGCTTGGGGTCTTGCCATGTTCCTGGCTGTTTTACCCAAGGAAGAGGAATGGAAGGAAGAGTGGTTTCTGCACCACCCCCCCATCCCCCAGGTGTCGCTGAGCTGGGGTCTGGGCCTGTGGTGCAGAGAACAAGGCCACAGCAGCTGTGTGTCATTCCCAGGGGCAGCGAGAGCTCAGATCGGACCCAGCCTGACTGGACGGTGGGTGGCAGGAGTGCCTGGGCTGAGCTGTGGCTGGACCTTCTCCAGCTGCAGTGCAGGGAAGAGGCTTCATTCATGATGGTGTGAGCTGTTGCCATGTCCCTTTGGAGCTTGGAAGAAAGTACAAGCCACCTTTTAGGGGAGCTGCGAGGATCAACACAGGACCTCACCCCCTCCCCCTGTCTGGCTTCAACTTAGCAGCTGCACAAAGCACCACCGAGTAGCTATTCCAGAAATGACTGATTGTGCCCCAGAAGAGCGGTGGCTTCCTTGCTCCTTGTTATAGGAGATGCTCTGATAGCTTCAACCTAAAGTAATCAAAGAGTGAAAATCTAGTTTAAAGAGTTTATTGAAGCACGAAATTTGAGGATGGGTCACCTGAGAAGAACAGTCTTCCAAAGTGTAGAAGTTTGGGGATTATTTATATAGACAAGTTTCAGGGAAGCTTAACAGAATTTCAGCATCTTTCTATGGAAGACTTAATGCATAGCCACAGTGATCTCATTGGTTGAGGCAACGTTCTTGTTGGGAGCGGCACACATTAACATTCCACACTGAAGATGTGACATTCACGGGGTCTTGGGTGCATCTTGTCTGAGTTAGGTTCAGGACAGTAAGGGAGGCAGCCAACCTCTAACAAAGGTCAGTGATTGGAAGGGAAGGTCTGGTCTCTAGTCCCTCCTAGGCATTTACAGAAGAACAATGAGAGAGCTAATCTATAGTTTCAGAAGCAGAATTGCAAACATGCTACATGACTCAGTCCAGGGCCTACCTTTCCTCTTGGCATGATAAGTGGAGAGGGTCCTAACATTTTCTTTCCTTTTCTTTTTTTCTTTTCTTTTTTTGAGATGGAGTCTTGCTCTGCCATCCAGGCTGGAGTGCAGTGGTACGATCTTGGCTCGCTGCAACCTTCGCCTCCTAGGTTGAAGTGATTCTCCTTCCTCAGCCTCTTCAGTAACTGTGATTATAGGTGCCCACCACCACACCTGGCTAATTTTTGTATTTTTAGTAGGGATAGGGTTTTGCCGTGTGGGCCAGGATGGTCTCGAACTCCTGACCACAGGTGATCTGCCTGCCTTTGCCTCCCAAAGTGCTAGGATTAGGGATGTCAACTACCACACCTGGCCAAAGTGCTCAACCCTCTAGGATCCCCAGGGCTTTTGTCTAAGGACCCCTAAGCTCCTTCCCCTGGCCTTGAGCACAGCCTGGGACCTGTCTGCTCACTGACTGATAGGATAGTTTTCTGTGCAAAATAGTTCCTGCCCTCAAGATGGTTGGAAGGTTAAGAGGACACACCCTGGGTCAGCAGAATGCCTGGTGTTGCCTACTCAGTAAGTGCTGGCTGTTAGGAATCTATTTCATAATTTTGTTATTAATGAGGCTGTCACCAGAGCTGGGAGCTGTAGGAGTGGAGATCCTGATGACCTAGGTGCGGAGCTCCTGGGTAAGAGCCACAGTCTGAAGGCGGAGGATTCGAGGTGGCAGCCGAGGACTGATAGAAGCCCTGGGAGGAATGACAGAGGGGACGGAGAGCCAAGAGGTCACTCTGGCTGACACAAGAGAACCAGGTGGAGATCACCAGGAAAAGCGAGAAAAAAAGTTCATCTGGGTGTGGTGGCTCATGCCTGTAATCCTGGCACCTGGCACTTTGGGAGGCCGAGGCAGGTGGATCACTTGAGGTCAGGAGTTCGAGACCATCCTGGCCAACATGGTGAAACCCTGTCTCTACTAAAAATACAAAAATTAGCTGGGCATGGTGGTCTGTGCCTGTAGTCCCAGCTACTTGGGAGGCTGAGGCACAAGAATCACTTGAGCCTGGGAGGTTGAGGCTGCAATGAGCCAAGATCGTGCCACTGCACTCCAGTCTGGACAACAGAGCCAGATTCTGTCTCAAAAAAAGAAAACAAAAGTTGGCTGGATGTGAATTTTCAAGAGAGGAGTAGAGGGGACATGACCTTGACCTCATGGGCTCAAGTGATCCTCCCACCTCAGCCTCTGGA
>CAUYQU010040021.1:0-32153 GCA_963574635.1 Cheracebus regulus | reverse complement strand
TTTATTCTGCCCATAAATTTATATTTTCATTAATTTCTTTTTATCCAATTGGGAATTTATAAGCTGCTTTTTACCAGGCAACTGATGTTGTTTATTTTTGAGTGGATAGTACATTAACATGGTTCAGAAATTTTTTAAAACGTAGTGCAGCGGAAGAGACCCTTTCACCTTGTTTCCCATCTCCCTATTCTTTGCCTTCCTTCCAGGGACTTTTAGAATGTACATGTAAGCAAAGAAAGATATAAAAGCAAAAAAGAATATAAATTTACTTTATATTCTTCATTCTTTCCTGTTTTTACTGGAGGAGCATGGACTGGAGTCAGATCTACTTGGGATTGAATCCAAGTTCTCAATTTCTTCATCACCAATATGAGTTCATAATAATGTCATCTTCACAGAGTTCTTAAGAAGGTTGAATAAGAAGACCGTAAGAAATGTATCACTATTTTGACATGTAGATAGTGCTCAGTGGGTGTGATTGTTGTTATTATTTTTAACCTTTGAATGATAGGAAGAGCATGAAAAGAAAAAAAGGTAGTATTGGTTTTCTGAGGCCTGTCATAACAAATTACCACAAACTAATTGGCTTAAAACACCAGATATTTATTCTCTCACAGTTCTGGAGGCCAAAGTCTGGTCTCGAAAGAGCTGTGACCCTCCAAAGATTCCCTTCCTTGCCTCTTCCAGCTTCTGGTGACCATCAGCATTCTTCAGCTTGAGGATGTGTCACTCATTCTCTGCCTCCATCTGATGTGATTTCTCTTCCCTATTTGTCTCTCCCATGTGTGTCTTTTGTCACATGGATACTAGTCACTGAATTTAGGGCCCGATCAGATAGTCCAGGATGATAGAGTCTTGAAATCTTTAATTTCATTATACCTATAGAGACTCTTTTCCAAATTACATCATCTTCACAGGTTCTGGAGATTAGAATGTGGATTTATCTTTTGGTGGGAGACCACTATTCAACGAACTACAGACATCTTTTTTGTGATTCGTTTTGTGATGACTGATCTATTAACAGAAAATATATTTTTGAGAACCATTAATGTATTACCAACTATAATATTTCAACTATAGAGGCATTGATTGACATTTTGTTTCAGATCAGCCTCACACATAGTAAAAGTTTACTGGTAAACTATGAAATATAAAATTAGCAAGTTGATGGTAATAAAACCACCAACAAGCAAAGAAAACATACATTATTTTTGCTCATACCATTATTTGACATTCCTACCAGACTTTGGTTCTATATGTGCATTTGTATGGGGATGGAGGAAGGAAGTAGAGTAGGAAGAGTTAAAAAGTAAGAGAGTGTATTAATGGTTTTGGTCCCATTTTACAGCAGAAATTCAGTTGGCTTGTCACATGTTCAAAAATTCACTTTTACTCTCTGTTGTAAATTTCCTATCCCAATGACATCCCACCTCTTTTATATAATAGTAGAATGGCTTATCCATTCTGTAATAGCACAAAAGAGTTGGAAGACATAGAAGCACCAGATGCATTTTCTCTATATCTTTTGGAACAGAAAAAGTAGAAAAAATGTTAAATTTTTTCTTTGAAATCCATGTGACTCTGTTTCAAAGAATCACTGTTTCTAAAAGAGAAAATTCGTGATTGCATTACAAGCATTCAGACAGAAACACTTTATGTTGTCAAAAGCCACATTTCAGCTACCAGTATCATCACAGTGACTGCAATGTCCTGTTACTTTTGCATGACTAAATCATACAACAAAGCAATGATTTTTAATTATTTTAATTATTTTTATTTTTTACAACTGATTAGCGTTTAAAAACTCCATGTAACCACATTAAGGAAGTAGATGTGGCCATTGAATGTGATGTGAGCCTTTTAATAAACATGTTTTTAGTTTGCAGAATGAGAAGAGTATTGGCTGTGTTAAACACTTAACCTTACACAGGATAAGAAATGCCTTATTAGTCTTTAATTTACTATTTAGACTATTTGAAAGGATGTTTTAGGACATAGTATGATTTTCACAAATAGTCTCCAATGTGATGTTAATTTTTTCATCCTTAAGGCTTTTCTGAAGCCTATCAGCTTTATTCTCTCTCTTTCTTGTTTTTGCAGTACAATCAATCTTTTTTTAATTTTAAGACATTTGAAATAAAAGTCATGTACATTCAAAGTGTACAGTGTGAGGTTTTGATATACATACATATTGTGTATTCATTACCACAGTCAAATTAATTAACACGTCTGTCACTATCTATAGTTACTGTATGTGGGGAGAGGGTTCTCAGTGAGTACACTTAAAATCTGTTTTCTGGATAAATTTCAAATGAGCAATACAAGCATTATTAACTATAGCTGCCATCAGATCTTTAGAACTTTTTCATCTTATAACTGTAACTTTGTACTGTTTGACCAATATCTCCCATTTTCTCCACCCTCCCAGCCCTGGCAACCACCATTCTACTCTCCTTCTATGAATCTATTTTAGATTCCACGTATAAGTGATACTGTATAGTATTTGTCTTTCTGTGTCAGGTTTATTTCATTTAGCATAATGTCCTTCAGGTTCATTCATGTTGTCACAAATAGCAGAATTTCTTTCTTTTTTATGGCTGAATAATATTTCTGTGTGTGTGTGAGTGCATCACATTTTATCTGTTCATCTATAGATGGACACTTAAGTTGTTTCCATATCTTGGCTATTATGAATAACGCTGCAATGAACATGGGGTTACAGATATCTCTTAGGAGACTGATTTCATTTCCTTTGGCTATATACCCAGGAATAGGATTGCTGTGTTGTATGATAGTTCTGTTTTTAATTTTTTCAGAAACCTCCATAGTGTTCTCCATAATACCAATACCAATTTGCATTCCCATCAAGTGTACAGGAGTTCCCTTTTCTCCTCACCCTCACCAACCCTTGTTATTTATTGTCTTTGATAAGTCATCCTAATAGGTATGAGGTGCTATCTCCTGGTTTTAATTTTCATTTTCTAGAGGATTAGTGATTTTGATTATGTTTTCATATAGGAGACCTTCGAAAAGTTCACGGAATGTATGTATTATAAAAAAATGCATAGATTTCAAAAAATTTTGCACCAAATTAAATTCATACTAACTTGCTGTAATACATCTGACAGAACTTAGTTTAAGGCATTGAGAAGAATAAGACATCACTTTGAAAAGAGCAACATGAATTTTGCTAAAATTGAAGCAGGAACAAGTATCAAATTTATGGTAAAGCTTGGGTAGAAGAATAGTGAAATCCCATTGATGCTTTGTGAAAAGCTTATAGGGACAGTGTCCAAAAAAGATCAGTCATTCACAAATGGATAACTCATTTTAAGACAGGACAAGGCAATGTTGAAAGTGAAGCCCACAACATCAGACCATCCACATCAGTTTGTGAAGAAAAATTATTTTTGTTCACGCCCTGATTGAAGAGGACTGATGATTAACAGCAGAAACAGTAGTCAGCACCATAGATGTCACATGCGATCGGTTCAGCATACTCCATTCTGACTGAAAATTAAAGCTGAGCAAACTTTCCACTTGATGGATGCCAAAACCAGTGCTCTCAGATCAGCTGCAGGCAACAGCAGAGCTTTCAATGGAAACTTTCAATGGGTGAGATCAGGATCCTGAAGCATTTCTTCAAATAATTATAACAGGAGATGAAACATCACTTTACCAGCATGATCCTGAAGACAAAGCACAATCAAGGCAATGGCTACCAAGACATAGATGTGGTCCAGGAAGAGCAAAAGCAGGCTGGTCAAGAGCGAAGGTCATGGCAACAGTTTTTTTGAGTACTCAAGACATTTTGCTGGTTGACTTTCTGAAGGGCCAAAACAATGATAATATCTGTTTATTATGAAAGTGTTGAGAAAGTTTGCCAAAGTATTAGCAAAAAAACACCTGGGAAAACTTTACCTGAAATCCCTCCTCCAGCACAACAGTGCTTCTGCTCTTGCCTCAAACAAGGGCAATTTTGTGAGTTTCAGTGGGAAGTCATTAAGCATCTACTTTACGGTCCTGATTTTGCTCCCTCTGACTTGTTTTTGTTTCCCAATGTTAAAAAATTTTAAAGGACACCATTTTTCTTCAGTTAGTAATATGAAAAGGCTGCATGGACATGGTTAAATTCCAAGGGCCCTCAGCTCTTCAGGGGTCAACTAAACAGCTAGTATCATTACTTAGAAAATTGTCTTGACCTTAATGGAGCTTATGTTGAGAAATAAGTTTATATTTTTTTAAATTTTTATCTTTTAATTCATATTTTCCATGAACTTTTTGAAGTTTCCTCATATACCTGTTGCTTGTATATATTCTTTAGAAAAATGTCTGTACAGATCCTTTGTTCATTTATTAATGGGTTTTTTGTTTTGTTTTGTTTTTTCTTTTCTTTTTTCTTTTTGCTGTTGAGTTGTATGAGTTCCTTATATGTTTTAGAAGTTAACCCCTTTCTGCTTTTAAATAACAGATGTCTTCATCAATGTCAATTACTTTGTAAATTCTTGAGAAAGGTCACATTTAGCTCCTTGGCATTTGCTAACCAACAAAGTATTAGTTTGCTTTTGATCCCCTGGTGCACATCAGATCTCATTGTCGTTTCATAAGCTGAAGGGCAGGATATGTATGTAGCCTCTTACCTATTGTCCAATACACAGTGATTATTAGTCTACTGGTACCTTCCTAAGCGGAAGGGAGCCAACTGCTCCTATTTTCCTCTTAACTAATTATAAGAAAGACTAAACATATCTTAGCAATCCTAAGTCAAACTTTATATTTTATTTGACAACAAAGCATGAAAACTACAACCTCCAAAGTTTATTGTTCCCAGGGTTCTTCCTGACTACTCTTCACTCATCTGTCTTTATCATGAGGTGATCTCTACCTTCCACCATCCATTCCCTCGCTAGCCATGTCTGTCCTTTCTGCCATTCTGCATACTGGGAGTTGTAGTTGCTGAGGAGATGCAAAATCACAAGTTCTCATAGTGTGGATTGGGAGGGGATCCAGCTTTGGTATCTCAGGAACCAGTTCCTGAGCAGTAAGAGAGGTTGCTACTTCAATTTCAGGCTAGATGTAGACCTTGATTATCAACCTAGGAGCAAATAGCAACTACTTCCAACAAAGTCACTGGCATCTAGTCAAACTTTGTGTTTGCTTTCTTGTTTTTACATGGGCATTGTAAATAAAAACCCAAATACTGAATTTTATAAAGGTCAGAGTTTCTCCTTGTAAAATTGCCCCATTATCTTACTCCTCATGAAGTTAAAAAAAAAATTAAATATGTCACCTTCTATAATTTTTAATACTCATAGAAACATATATGTACCTGTGTGTTTATTTGTGTGAGGGTTGCTTTTTTTAATCTAGAGCTTGGATTTTCTTTAATGTGTTATTTAAGGTCTGAGATCCATCACATTATCTATATCACCATAATCTAACGAATTATTTATTATCTCTGCCCCGCATCCCACATCTTGAATGTAATATAATTTTTAAGTTACTTATTGTTGAAAAAACTAATACTGTGTTTACATTTTTTGGCTGTTACAAACAATGCTGTAGGGATCATTCTTATAAACATATTCATATGTGTTTTGCAATTATTTTTGCTGAATAGAATTCTAAATTTACTGGCCGTAAGATTCTGATAGAAACAGCCAAATTGCCTATTAAAAAGAGGGAAAGGGGAACATAGATAACTCACCTTCTTTCATTTACAATGTGCTTCAGAGTTTTTGTCTTTGGTTTATTTGTTTCTCCTTTGCCATTATAACTGGATGTTGGAAAGAAGTCTCTCTGTAAAGGCAAGGCATACACCTTTGGAATGTAGATGCCTAATCAACTTTTTTTTTTCTTTTTAACATTGTATGTACCTTAGGAATTCTTCTCTAGAAACTCCTTTTACCTTTTGGAAGGAGAAAATTCTCAATGTATTTACTGCAATTTCCATAGAGGAAATTATTTTGATACCTATTTACTGTCCCATCAAATGCTTGAAATACATACATGAATTTTCCAGGAAATCTTGAATAGGAATTGAAAGATTAGACAGGTTAAAGTAGATAGCAGTAATAGTTGTCTCTTTCTTCCTTGATAAATGTGGGTAAAGCTAGAGAAAATATCTTGTTTGTGTTGCCAGAAGCAGAGAATAGGTATATTGCTGTCAAGATGCGAAAGGAAAAACATTTGCAATTCTATTCAATGCCATGAGTTTGATACCTGAACCCAGGTGATTTTTCAAAACGCCTGTTTCAGCCTTTTTTAAGCCAACTTGGTTTATTAGGAGTTCTTAGCATTTACACAAGTGAGTATGAATCTTTGTATTTGTACTGTTTTGATATACTAAACAAAGACAAGTCATTTATTTTTTATTCTTCTGTTTTCCTGTTCATGAAGACAGAATAATTTCCACATAATCTAAATTAGAGCATAACTGCTAACATAAAGTTTGCTGAGTATTTAAAAATCCTTGGAGGGAAAGGCAATTTTAGCATAAATTAATACCTTTTGATTTACATTTTGTAATGTATTTTTAATTTCATTTTTAAATATGAATTTGAATGCATGCATTTTTGTAACTTCTGTCTTTTAGATGTAAACTTCTTACCATACAAGATAGCTTAGGTAATACCTAAGACAGAAATTTGAAATACATACATGAATTTAGGTAATATCTAAGCTACCTTGTATGAGAATGCACACAATTTTTGATTACTTTTTTGTAACTGTCTATGTATTCTAATTTTAATGTCTGGTTGTTTGTCTTTATCATTTGTTTAAAAAGTAAAAATATTCAAAAATACCTTTTAAATTTATATATGAAATTTATATATGAATATATATATGAAATTATCAATGGTTTCCTTGGACAATGTTTTAATAAGTGCATATGCGTCTTCTACTTCTTGATTCTGAAAACTCCACTATCCACATTTCTATAAGAACTGTGCATACTCATTTCTGTATATATGCTTTTATATGTGTATATGTGTGTATATATAAACACATTTATTTACATACATATATGTGATTACATATATTTGTAAACACACTTCAAATATATTAAGGAGTAAATTATAATGTTCTTTTCTAAATATCTTGATTTACCCCACATCCTGCCATCCTCCCATTAGCTACCATCTATGTGAAGTCACATAACATTGACATACAGGGAGAGTATTGATATACAGACTTCTCCTAGATAAAAATACCTTCTCCAGTGGCTGGGCATAATATTACGTGTCCCAAATACCAGGGTTTAAGAATTATGAGTTGTCAACTAAAACTAATGAGTGAGAAGAGAGAATTATCAAGTCTCACATAGGAACTTCATCTATCCACGGTACCTTTCTACTTGACGAAATCACTTATGATTTCAAACTCAACATTTCATAGATAAATGTCATCACCTTCCCCCCCAAATACAACCCAATTTTTTCATCCTGTACTTCAAACTGTGGAGTCAACTTTGATGCCCTTCCTTTGACTCAATGATTAATATATAATAATATGATAACAATGTCAAAAATCTGTCTGATTCTTCCTTTCTTTTCACACTGTTGCCATCCTACCTCAAAATTCAACATTTATATTAATGAAAATTTCCCTTCCTGGTTTTGTCTGAAGTCCTAGCATCTAGCACTGCATTTGACCACATAGTAGGAACTGAATCAATATTCATTGAATGAGTATGTAAACACTTCAAGATTCATTTTAGTAATTTGATTAAAATGCAACTCTCATCAAGTTACTTTGCTGCATGCAGATTTCTAGTTCATCTCAGCTTTCAAGAGAGGAAAAATGAAACTTCTCACCTTAGTGTTCAGGGCCCCTTAAGATCTTGCTCTCTTAATTTTACTGTTATCACTACTCTCACTGCGAATGCTCTCTGTTGCATTTATGCTACTTTTAAATTTCCCTCAATATTTCGTGATTCATCCCAAGCCTAGCATGCTTCATTGCTGTACACTGTGTTTTCTTGCCTGGTTTGCTTACTCTGGAATGACCTGTCATGTCTAGTCTTTCTCCCTAAGCCTAACCTAAGGCTTAACTGAAGTTGCTGTACTGAAAATTACCTTTAGTCAACTTTATTCCGTACTAGTATTGTATCACCTTCCTTGGCACATTTATTGTTTTAATGCGTTTCCTGTCTCTCTCTCTCTCTCTCCCCCCTCCCTCCTCTGTTTAACACTGATGCTTTTCTTCAGTGTAAGGCTTCTTCTCCTAACTCACAGAAGTAAGAATCCCTTCCCTTCTCTCAGAGAGTACAGGTATACTTTAATGAATGACGGGAACGGTAGGTAGAGTTTACGAGCCCACTGCAGGGCAGAGGATGGAGAAGGATGAAATGGCTAGATGAACGGAATGAGGGTTGTTGTTGGATAGGGAGGCGCTCAACTCAAGAGGGCCTGAAAGTGGAGAGAGTTTTTGTTAAGCCCAAAAGTAGCCTCTGAGAGAGAGAAGTAAGTTCACACAAAAAAGGCTGTAGACTTGAATGTTTCCTTCTTCAGAATTTGGCCTTAATATAGCCTAGCTTGTTGTTTCCTGGGCAGCAGAAATATAGTAATCTCCCAGCACTGTTCTCTCGCTGTCAATGCATTAGAAGTTTTCTCCAGTACCTTTATGTGAAAATCATGTAACTTCATTACAACCTGCCATGCTACATTGTCTGGCTGATAAGGTATTTATTTTAGGGCCATCAGTCACTGAATTTCTGTGTAAAATGAACTCACGTCTCTTGTGGCAGAATAAGCAATTGTTTGTACTATCTTGACCAAACTGTTTATTTAGGCACCTAACCAATTGATTAAATAATACCACTGGACTAAGATTCTTTGTTCTTCTAGCCAAGTGCAGCACAGTTTGGTCCCAGCTCACCATTCCTGCCTCATTTCATACTGCTTTCCTACTGCCTTTGCCGTTCTGCCACTCTGACCCTCTTTCAGTTTCTCAAATGGCCTGAGTTTCTTCTGAACGCAGGATCTTTGCATATGCTCTCAATCTGCCTGAAACTTTGCTTTCCTTGCCTGTGTAGTTCTATCCACTCTCTCAGACTAGGTCATATTCCCCCATTAGAAGTATGTGTGGCTTCTAGTACCTTTTTTTTCATGGTCCTTAGCACAGCTGTGGTATGATTACCTGCTTAATGTCCATCTTTCCTACTAAATTTGAAGTTCCTTGAGAGTTTATCTGTTTTTACGCATTTTGGCATCCCAGTGTGTGGCACCTACAAGACATTCAATAAATAATTATTAAAGTAAGTGAACTGGTAATTTAAATTTCATTTGTGAATCCAGTTATTTACTTCATAGATACAGCTTTAATCTGTTACATTCTTATCCCTGTTATTTAAACTTTCTAAAACACAAAAGAAACCAAACACATCTGAAAGGGCTTCTAAGCATAACAGTTGAAAGCATAAACAGAGTTCTCTGTTTAGTCAAAAATCGATGTTTGTCTTTTGTCTTTTGCATAGTAGAGGCTGTTCTTTAACGATATGATAACTTTCTCACACTGCATGGTTTGGGGAATCTTTAAATACATTTTTAATATCAATATATATCCACTTCCAAGCAAGACTGTACACAGAAAAGTCTGAAACATCCTCAAAGCCTTTCACATTTGAATAGAGGGAGCCTGATGATTTTACTAGGCAACTTTGTTATACAGAGTTTTCTCGGTAGAGTGAATGCTAAATCAGTTATACAGCAAGTTCATATTAAAGGAAAGATGTTCAAAGAATTATTCCACAAGGCTTCTCATGCCTAGATCTTCAAAGTATACCTGCATGGTTCAGTGATACTAAACTATAAATAATTTTGAAGGAGACAGAGAAGTTTGATGGTTTAATAAGAAAGGGTCAGTTTTTTCTGGACACTGAGGTTGCTGAATGCAGAGATACTGTTTATAAAGATAAGTCTTTTCCTCCCCTTTTAGCTGATTTTGTGAATTTCTTAGACGTAACTGCTCTGAATTTCTTACTTCTTTCCTGAGTTTACCCATAAACCAAAAACTACATAATATTTGAGTGCAGCCACAGAGAAAAGTGTATCCATGATGAATGTCTTTAACACCTCCCTCTTGCTCATGAGCCATATCCAGCCAAGCAGCAAGTCCTGACAGTTCTGCCGCACGAGTGAGGCTTGATTCCTGCTGGTCTCTGCCTGTCCATCCTGGGAATATCCGAGCTCAGCACCAATAACTTCTGAAGCATTTATTTCCCCACCACCAGTACCCCCTCACCGCTGGCATGGGTTGCTTCTGAAATGCAAATCTGAGTATTCCTTCATGTAAAACATTTAAATTGTTCAGGATAACAACCACAAATGAATATAAAATTTTTACTGTATACCAAGTACTGGTCAAAGTATTTTATATATATGAACTCATGGTCATGCCCTGAAACAGTAAATCTAGAAACTATTGATAGTGACAGGAGACAGGGAAATTCTGGGCAGCCAAAAAGCCTGATACCACAGCCTAAATTGAAAACTGACATCCCTGTTTTCCCATTTGAATGTTGCCTTTTCCAAAACCACCCATGGCCCACCCCATCCCCCATAAAAAACCCCAGACTCAGCCAGCAGAGAGGAGGAGAAGCAGCTGGACGTTGGAGACTACGGTTTGTTTTGACATCGAAGAGAAGTGACTTGACTTTAGAGAGGCAGCTTGATGGCATAGCTTCAGAGAGGAGTCCAGCTGGGAACAGCTGGACTACAGGGAAAGATTACCTTCCTGCTCTTTCCTCTTTTTAGCTCCCCTTCCCACTGAGAGCCCCCACACTGACCATGTTCAATTCATCCGTGTCACCTCAGTCCTCCTGGACAGTGGACAAAAACTGAGGTGCCACAAGTGCAGACGCAAAAGGCTGTCACACTGACCCTCCACTGAGCTGGTAACAGTTAAGCCATCCACAGATGGCAAAATTAAGAAGTGTTACTGTCTGTACACTCTATATACAGCTGCGCACTGAGTAAGCAAGGCTCACAAAGGGGTCAGGGAAATATCCGGCTTCACTGTCAGTCATCACGTTGGTATAAGCATAAAGCTGACATTACCTGATTGTTTATTTTGACCAGGCACTCTCCTCAGCACTTTACAATATTAACTCATGTGTCCCTAAAAATATCCAGGTAAGTCTGTACTATTGGTATGGTTTTCTTCAAAATTATAAATTTATTAAATCATTAAGTAGTGGTTAAATAACTTGCCCACCATCATATGTCTAAGTGGAGAGGTAGCATTCAAACCTAGGCAATTTAGCTCCATCCAGGGTCTGTGTTCTGAAGCACTGCTCATACTAATTTTCCAAATAAGTCCCCTAATTTGGTAGCCTGGCTTACGGTGCTTATTTGGTTCTGTTTTCCAACTTCGTTTTCACTAAAGTTGCATTTGCCTGTCTTGCATTTTATTGTCACATGGAACCAAACAAATGCTGTATTAAATGGATTCTTCACTAGACCAGCTTGATTAATTCAAGCACTCTCTTTATTCCTTCTGTAAAACATTGGTCTGAGGTCTGTGACCTAGAATCCTCACAGCTAAAAGATTACTTTGTAGTAATACTGTGTAATTTTGTTTCCACCAGCTGAAATGTTTGCATTAAAAAAATCAGCAGTAATTATTCCCAAACATGCCAGTTGTGCCTGTTATGGTACCAATCTAATTTAATTAAATATATGAAACATGAGTAAGAAGAAAAAACAGTCAAATGTTTTGAAAGACTAACTTTAACAAATTTTCTTTTTTAAATGGCTGTCAAATGTGATGAGATAACTGTGAAAGACTGGGGAAAATTTTCTAAACATCTAGAATGCTTCTGTACTCAGATTTTGTCACAAGTATCTTTTTCATCCAATGTAAAAAACTGAAACTCGAAGTTGTAAATAGTGTAGTATGGGTGTGGTGTATGACAGAAAGACTTTTCAGAACTTCAGTGTGTAGATTTATACACAAAGAGAATGACTTCTTGTCTCAAAAGATTGGTAAATAAATTAGGTATTATATGTTTTATAATTCAGTGTTATGAGTAAGAAGTGAGAGTGTAATAAATTCTATGCCTTTGCTGACTTAAAAAAAAATTAACCTGACAACTATCTGTTGGGATTGTATTAGATGAGAGGATTTCTGATTTTTGAAGTATGCACCATACGTACCATCACACCTACAGTCCAATCAAACCACAGAATTAATTCAGGGTTCTTCTAATATTAACCCACGATGTACTTTATGATGTCTCATCTTTTGCCATTGAACATGCTTTCCTTCTGCCCAAGATGCCTTTTTCTAAACTTCTTAACCTGCTAAGTTCTATTTATCCTTTAATTTTGGATATTACCTGCTCTAAAATCTTTGCAGACCTCCCAAAACTGGTTAGATCCTCTTATATGTATTAGAAACAACTACTCAGGAAAAAAATGTTTGTAACTAAAAATTGAAAGGAGAGAATGTTTTCATCCTTTTTATTTTTTTCTTTAATGACGATAAGAGAGGTTTCAAAAACCTAATTTTAAGGAGAGTAAAAAGTTAAACTTTCCTAATCCTAGTATGTTTTTCTTAATAAATCTCTAGGACAATCACAGACTTGACAATGATTTAAAGATTAATGATAATATTGTGGTGTTGAGGATGGAACTCATATGACAAGAGATTCATGCAGAATTTTGATGTAGAAATGATTTGACCCAAAAACTTGTTATTTTTTTACATATTATGGTCAGGTTGATCATTTATAGGAGAGAAGTCCTGTCAGTAATAGATACACAACTGCAAGGCAGGTCCCTAAATGTGAACACATATCTAAGTGAGACAGCAGATGGCAAGTAGGGTTTAGGTTATTGTAGAGGTTTCCATGATAAGCATATTTTATCTAATCAAAGTGGTATTTTGTAACCATGAAAAGAATATAATTATAAGCATTTATTATCTAAGTGGGATGATTTTTGATAAGGGTGAAACAGGATTGCTTTAGTTCAATGAGATAGATATCCAATCAGAAGATATAGAGATTATGTTAATTATGTGGTTCTGGTGCTTAAGAAGTAATACAGGCCTCTCTTGGACTCACTTTCACTGGCAAATTGCAGTTTAACCTAAGATGCACTAGAGCTGTAAAGCTGAAGTACTTACATACTTTCTTTCCTGGTGATCCTTCTATGGCAAACTCCTAAAACAAGGGAGTGAGTTGAATGTAATTAGGTCTCAGTAAGAACCAAGCTATAGTAATCTGCTTTGATTAAGGTGCTGGAATAAAGACAAGCATATAGATAGGGAATAGAACAAAACAGAACACATACCCTGGGAATAAATTCCATGCATATAACTGATCTTTGAAAAGGATGCCAAGAATATACAATGGGGAAAGGTATTCTCTTCAACAATTGGTGTTGGGAGAATTGGATATCCACATGCAAAAGAACGAATTGAGCCCTTATCTTGTACCATACACAAAAGTCGACTCAGAGTGGATTAAAGACTTCAGTGTAAACCCCAAAAGAGTAAAGTTCCTGGAAGAAAACATAGGGGAAAAGCTTCATGACGTCGGTCTTGGCAGTGACTTCATGGATGTGACACTAAAAGCACAGTCAACAAAAACAAAAATCAACAAGTGGCACTATCCCAACTAAAAATCTTCTACGGAGCAGAGGAAACAGTCGATAGAATGAAAAGAAAACCTGTGCAATCGGGGAAAATGTTTACAAACTATGTATCTAGGCTTAATGCATATACTAACTGGAAATGTGGAGTTAGTCTGCAAATTATATAAGGAACTCCTGCAACTCTATAGCAAAACAAAACAAAAACAAAGAAAAAATTAATAACCTGATCAGAAAATGGGCTAACAACTTGAGTAGATGTTTCTCCAAACTAGATATACACATGGCAAACCACTACATTAAAAAATGCTCAATGTCACAAATCAGAGAAATGCACATCAAAACCACAATGAGATATCACCTCACACTTGTGCGGATGACTATTAAAATAACAAAGGCAGTGAATATTGGTGAAGACATGGAGAAATTGGAACCCTTGAATGTTGTTGGTAGAAACTGAAAATACTACAGCCAGAAAACAGTATGGAGATTCCTACAAAAAAAGTAAAAATAGAGCTACCATATGATCCAGCATTAACATCTTAAAAAGATATGTGCACTCCTATGCTCATTTTTGCACTTTTCACATACACAAAATATGGAAACAACATAGATGTCAATCAGCAGGTGAATGGATAAAGAAAATCTGGTATAGACAAACGGTGGAATACTGTTATTAAAAAGAAGGAAATTCTGCAATATGCAAAACACAGATGAACTTGAGGACATTATGCTAAGTGAAATAAGCTAGTTACAAAAAGACAAATATTACATGATTTCATTTATAGGAAGTATCTAAAATAGTCAAATCAATAGAATCAAAAGGTAGAATGGTGGTTGCTAGGAGTTTACAGAGGGGAAATGAAGAGTTACTAATCTACAGGCAGAAAGGTTCAAATAAGCGAGCTGAATAAGATCTACAGATTCAGAAATCTGCCATGTAACATTGTACCTGTACTCAACAATAATGTATCCTACACTTCAGAATCTGCTGCGAGAGTATATCTTATGGTCAGTGCTTTTCCCACAGTAAAATTTACCCCAAAGAAATACGTGGCCACATACAACATATACAGAAATATTATCCCTATAATCAGTGTTAGCCTGGTGTGCAGCAAGCAAGTGCTCCACTCTGGGAGAGCCTAATTGTATTGAATTTATAGAAGAATGGTTTTCACTGATCACTTGATGTTCAGCTGAGTCCATTTGGCCTTCAGGCTGCTAGTCTTAGGAGGATAATTAAGTATGATCTTGTCACTTTTTTGATTAACACCTTCAAATGTTTCCATCGCCTACAAAATAGACTCTATACTTTTTAGATTGATACTAAAGTCTCTCTACAGTCCATCCCCAACCTACAACCTACATTTGGTATATATATATATTTATATACTGTTTTATATATATATTTATATGCTGTTATATATATATTTATATACTGTTATATATATATATATCTTTGTAACATTCATGACACCATGACAATATTTATATTTTATTTTTCTAATTTTCCAGATCAGGATCAGCCCAATCAGAATTAATCATTTTTTTAAAGGAGTGTGGAACATTAGTTAAATGTACAGGCTTTTAGCTATCTGGGTTTAAATACTTTACTATTTTTTTTTGTTTCACAAAACCTAACTTACTGTCATTTATTATACTACTTTTTCTATAATCATTAATAGATAGTAGGCTGTTAATATCATCATTATATTTTGACTCTACCATCTATCACATTTTGCTTTGTGGTGTTTTTTCCATACTTATCTTTTATACATAAGGTTTTTGAGGGCAGAAGCTTTGTCATACTTAAAATTTTAATCCCCATTAACCCTCCAAAATCATGTACATTTTAGATATTTTTTAATAAGTGTACACAGACTTAAGTTGATAGGATTATACCTTACTCATCATGTTAAAAATTGTGATAACCTTTGGCAAATCCAAATGCTACATCTTTCAATAATATTTATCTTTCATATCATCTTATAGCTTTCATGCAAATCAGTCTGTAAAGTCTGTTAATGAATCCTTTCAGATAGTGCTTCTGCCAAATATTTAATTCTGCCAAATATGTATACTTTATATCTACTTCAGATATATCTAAAATATCTTTGAGATATTTTAGTTTGTAATCAGACTCGAAGCCATCAATTTTTTTTAAAAAAACTGATATGTTACTGATTTAATTTCCTACTAAATGTATAAGACAAAGTAGTCTTCACTTAAGATAACAACAAGTAGCCTTCTTAAATAATATTGCTTACATGAATATCTGTATCCAGATTGAATTCTGCTTTTTCTAAAAATGTAACTGTAAATGAAGCTTCCATCAGCATGGGTAAAATGTCTACAAGTGAGACTATAAAAAGAATCCTGAAATGTGTCGGTCATCAGTTTGGTTTGTAGACTCAGTTTTCACAAACCAAGTCTGTCACTGTTGACAAACTAACCTCTCCAAGCCTCAAATTTTTTATCTGTAAAATGACTGTGTTACCTGAAGCTATCTGAAATCCTTTTCAATTTAAGATAGTATATGATGCTATTCCCAAAATGAGGGCAATAGAAATCCTAAATTGTTTATGGTATTCTAGAGGACTACTACCAGAATCCATACTCATTCATCCATTTAATCAATATATATTTATTGAGTATATATTGAAAATACAGACAGGCACAGTTTTAGGAATCGGGAGGACAGTGTTAAAATCTCTGTCTTCCTGAAATTTGCAGTTAAATGAGGAAGACAGACAAAAAAATCAAGTAAACAGTGGATGGATTTTAAAGCCAGGAGTAGTTAAGTACTATGAAGAAAAGTATCCTAAGAAGTAGGGTGTGACAGGAGGAGCTATTTTAAATAGAGAGAAGACATTTAAATAGGAATATCGAACATACATTAGGTTAGATAATAAGTCTAAGAGCATTCCAAGCAGAGAACAGCAAGTAAAAAGAAAAAGCCACACTTAGAAGGGCCCTTGGTATGTTTGGAGGAACATTGAAAAGGCCAGTGTGGGTTTAAGTGGAGTGAGCAAGAGGAGATGAGGCCAAAAGTGTAGTCATGGCCAGATGGCATAAGACAATAATTCCCAGAAGGAACAATCCACACACACCCCACCTCTAACCCGGCCCACCTTCCAGACATTTAACAACATTTGGAGACATTTTTGGTTGTCACAATAGGAAAACGGATGATACCAGCTCTAGTTTCTGGAAGCCAGCGATACTGTTAAACATCCTAAAATGCACAGAAGCGCCTCCTCACTATTGTTTGTCTCAAAATGTCCATAATGTTAAGGCTGGGAATCTCAGACTCAGGGCTTGTAAGCCAAATTAAGAAGTTTGTGTTTTATTTTAACTGTGATGGGAATCCACTGGAAAATGTTCACTAGGGCAGAAGGATGACATGGTTGGATCTGTTTTGTGGAGAATGACTAAAGATGGAGGAGAAGAGAGACATGAAAACTAGTGAGGAGGTGACTACAAGAGTCCAGGAAGGAAATGCTGATGGCTCGGACCAGCATGGACACTAAGGAGGAAAGGAGAGAGATTGTTGTTCTCCAGGGATAAGAAAATTGGATCCTGGATTTCCCCCCCCTTTTTTGCTGTGCTTTTCTATCTGGCCTTAAAGTTTCATGAAGTGATTTTTATCATTTAAGAATTTACATTTGGAGGACAATAAGTGGCCTACATGGAAGGGTGTCATGGGGATGTATTTATGGAGGGTTGACTCTTCAATTTAGATCTTCACGACAATATGAGAAATTACATCTTTTAAAGATTCACTTTATCCTCTTGAATCCAATTTCTTATGGGTCAGACACATACCATACCAACTCAGTGGAGACAGAAGTCCATTTTATGCCATTTATTATTATTTTGGGTGGCATTTAAAGTTTAAAAACCTTATTAAAAATGATTTCCTGCTCTTCCTATCTGAATTGAACATTACCTGATTTTTCTCTCTCATAATGAAAAAGTCAGGCTATGACCAAGAGCACATTTCTTGGAAGTTGAGAACTTTGCCTCCAATTATTGTGGCTTAGGTCATTGATAGCAAATATTCAAAAATATAAAAAAATTCAAAGTTATACAAGGCACAAAATAGCTAGAACATTTTAAGTGAGCATTATGTTTAATAGCAAACATACAGGTGCTCTGATCCATAACTCCATTCATGCTTTGTAGCCCAGATAATTCACAGGTTAGCTTCCTCCCAGCCACCGTATACTAGTAAAGAAAAATGTCCTATATAAAGAAAGAAAAATGTCTCTCACTTCTAGACAATTCACTGCCCTACATTCATATAAATGCTGGTAGTCTGAGCATTATAATAGGAGTTTGTAATATAGGTTCATGTAGGCTGAAGGAATTTGGGCTTGAATTAGCAAGATTCCTATTTGATGGTCTATAAAACTTATTCATATTTATATTTAATGAAGAATAAGCTATAGCTGTCAAATATGGAATGCAGTATGGTAATTCTTTTAAGAAGTAATTGTATTCTCTTTCTGTAGTACTATTGTTTGTATGAAACTGTTGAAATAATTCATATTAAAGAATACTCAGAAAAATAAATGATGATAGCAAACTAATCTGCACTGACTTTGATTAAGTAGCTCTATTATTTTGCAACATTGGTCATATGAAAAGAAGGATTCCAATTCAAATTTAGCCACATTCCAATGGGTTCTTTTAATGTATTTACATATAGAAATGTTATTAGTAGATAATTAAAACATGCAAAGAAGGGTTAAAAAGCCAAATGCAAAGTTCATTCAAAAGATAGTATATCATTCTACACTTTGAAGATCAAATAGTTTCATAATCATTGCAGGCAATAAATAATGAGTTGAATTAACAGATAAATTATTAAAAAATAAAATTACAGGCTCTATAGAGATCAAAGGAAAAGAAAGCAAATCAGTCATTTCATATACCTTGATTAAAGAGTTGTCTTAGTGGCCCAGAAGGCCTAAGAAGTTAAAAACATTATTAACTCTGCAATAGGAGCACAAACGCAGGTTTCCTGAGCTTCCCACCCAGAAGAGTATAACAAACTTTATTGTAATAAGTATGTAGAATGGTTGCTAAGTTCTTTATTTATAAACAAGACACACACACACACACAAACACTCAGGAAAAGACCTAATTTTCTGGCTAGAGAGTGCCTTCTGATTCTTTATAAATTACATGACAGGAAAAGCCAGTATAGACTCAGCCCATCAGTCTTACTTACCCCAACTCTTAAATCTTTCTCTCATTAACTTTACTCACAGATGAGGAGCAGTCTCTAGGGAGTAGAGAATGCGTTTTATTTGTTCTTGCATTTGTGTTTTTTTTTTTTTTGTTTTTTCTTTTGCCTCCCCTATTTATGGAATAAATAGCAAACTCTTTAGACTTCTAAATATGAAGACCTTTTAGTACGTGATTATTTTAACAGGCATCATGTTAGAAACAGCATCTGAGAAATCCTTGGCTTAGTGTAGTGAGCAGCCAGTTGAGGGCCCTTAGCAATGGCAAAATGAAGGATTTTTCTGTGAACTTGATTCATCCTCTATTCTTTCCCTCTAACATTTATTTACTGATGCATTAGGTCTAAAAGGGAAAAACCAAATGGGAGGATTCCTGGACATACTGCCCTTAATTAATACTCCTAGCTTTTATAAGTTAGCATTTGTTTTCTTCTTTTTTAATTTTTGCATATTTCACCATCATGATACAATTATTGGTCTTTAAATCTTTATATTTTGCATTTATATATGTATATATAAAATATTTTATGTCTATTGTAATTACTTTTTTATATGAATCCATATATAATTTGCACAAAGGCATAAATATGGTAATAACATAATGCTTTATTTGGAAGTGTTGTGTGATTGTTTCTCCTTTTTTTCCCTATGCTCTTCTCTTTTTATACTTTCTGTTATTTTTATTGTTCTCTCATCTTCCACCCATGCCAACAACCCCTCGTATATCTTCAATACAATTTTCTTTACGCTAGTGTAATGCTTCCTATATTCACATTCACATTTGCATATAGTGGCTTTTAAACCTTTTCTTTTTACAAATGATAAATCATATCCTGTGTGCTTTCCTGCTTTTCTATTCAATAATTTTTGAAAAATCTCTGAAGTTAATTGATAGTCTAATTCATTCTTCTTATGGGTTATATTGCATTCTGTGGTATGGGCATACCATCATTTATTAAACCATCCTGTTTTAAGTATTACCTTTGCATCCAGATTTTTGGCCACTATGAACAGTGTTATGAAAAACATTATTGTACCTGTGTCCTTAAATAGTTATTTTATGGCATTATCCCAGGAATGGAATTGCTAGATCATAAGGCAAATGAATTTTTAAATGTTATGAATGCTGCCAGATTGCTTCCAAAAAAGATTATAACTCTTGCTATTTCTACCAGCAACGTGAGAGTACACATTTCCTATACCTACACCAGCAATATGCTTCAGCTGTTGGCTATAAAGACATGTTTACTCTAATTTGTATGTTCCTGACTACTAGTGAACTTGAGCAGTTTTTCATGTTTCATCTGTCACATGCCTATTTGTATCTTTTATCCATTTTCAATTAGATTGTCTTTTTTAAAAAATAATTTCATTATATATGCAACATCTGTGCAACATTTTCCACCCATAGATACTGTTAATCTGTTAACTTCTGTATTTATGGAACATTTTGTCTTACAAAACTTTTTAATTTCAGAATACTCAGATATTGTTGTATTATTTTACAGCATACCTTTTGCTTTTTAATCTTACTTAAAAAGGCATTCCCCAATCCTACTTTATACATGTAGCTTCCAGATTCTCTAACTATTTAAAATAGGCAGGAGGATCACCTGAGGCCTGGAGTTGGAGGCCAGCCTGGATAACATAGTGAGACCCTATCAGTATAAAAAATAAATGTGAGGCATGGTGGCACATGCCTGCAGTCCTAGCAACTCGGGAGGCTGAGGAGGGCAGATTATGTGAGCCCAGGAGTTTGAGACTGCAGCTGCAGTGAGCTCTGGTCATGCTACTGCACTCTGGCCTGGGCAACAAAGTGAGACCTTGTCTCTAAAAAAAGCACAATGCTCTGAAATGTATTTTTCCCTATATAACTAGCATACTAGCATATGGAAAAGACCTATAAACTAAATGATGGCAATACAAACACCCAGGCAATTATTTTGAGAGAAGATTTTCTAAACAAATGTAACAATAGCATTTATATTAAATATTGATTTTTTTTGGAAAAATAAAATTATACATTACAAGTTTACTATTTTATTTACATTGGTTTGCCAGAAGTCATGCATAGAACATTGATATGATTCACTAATGTGTCCACTTTAACAATAGGTAAACTGATTATGGTATTTACACCTTTAACATTTTATGCAATCTATCATCATTTTAGCAAAATAATTTTTAATATCTTTTCTTTACAGTGTGGAGTTTTTTCTATATTCAGTCAACTTACATAATATCTGTAATTATACTGTAATAACAGTAGTATTTTTACTAGGTTGGTGCAAAAGTAAATGTGGTGTTTGTCATTACTTTTAATGTCAAAAACTGCAATTATTTTTGTGTACAAATCTCATCTAGTCAGGAGGTTGAGGTGGGAGGATAGCTTGAGGCGAGGCATTCAAGAGTAGCCTGGGCAACACAGCAAGACCCCATCTCTAAAAATTTTTTTTTAATTAGTGGGACATGGTGACACCATGTTTCCCAGGAAAACATGATTATGTTTGCAGAAAATGCTGAGAACTCTACCAAAAAAAAAGAAAAAAGAAAAAAATCTGTAATAAGAGATGTTAGCAAGGTTGCAGAATGCAAGACCAATCAACTGTATTCCTGTGTAGTACAATGAAAAACTAGGGGTTACAATTTTAAAATATTTTTAAAAATAACATTAAAACAGTAAATACTTAGATATTAATTTAAGAAAATATGTGCAAGATTATTATGCTATCAATCTCATAACAGAACAGAAACATTTTCAAAGACCTTTAAAATTGGAAAGACATGCTATGTTTGTTAATCAGAACACTCAATGTTGTTAAGATGTCATTTTTACCTAAATTGCTCTATAGGTTTAGTGCAGTGCCAATCAAACTCCCAGCAGGCTCTTTTGCATAGAAATGGACAGGGGATTCTGAAATTTTTTTGGAAATACAGAGGACTTAGAATGGCCAAGGGGTTTGGAAACAACAAAATTGGGGGACTCATTGTACCTGATTTCAAGACCTTTAAAGCCACAATATTTATGGCAGTATGATATTGATATAAACTTCAGTGGAACAAAATGGAGTCCAGAAAAAAGACTTATCCATATTGGGTAATACGGTTTGGCTGTGTTGCAACTCAGATCTCATCTTGAATTGTAACTCCCGCAATTCCCACGTGTCATGGGAGGAACCCAGTGGAAGGTGATTGAATGATGGGGGCAGGTCTTTCCTGTGCTGTTCTTCTGATAGTGAATGAGTCTCATGAGATCTGATGGTTTTAAAAAACGGCAGTTTCCTACAAAACGTCTCTTCTCTTGTATGCCACCATGTGAGTCATGCTTTTCACCTTTCTCCATGATTGTGAGTCCTCCCCTGCCATGTGGAACTGTAAGTTCAATAAACCTCTTCCTTTTGTAAATTGCCTAATCTTGGGTGTGTCTTTATCAGCAGAGTGAAAATGGTCTAATAAATAGGGTAAATTAATTTTAACAAAGTTAACAGGGTAAGTCAAAGGAGAAAAAATAGTTTTTTCAAAAAATGTTGCTGGAAAAATTGGATAACCACATGTGAAAAACTGCAATTTGAACTACAACTATACCACATAAAAATTGTTATAAATAGCCTAAAAGTATAAAACCAGAAGAAGACACAGGAGAAAATCTTTGTGATTTTTGGGTTAAGCAATAGTTTCTTAAGTTATGAAAAGCATGTACTTTAAAAGAAAAATGTTTTAAATAGACTTTGTCAGAATTAAAAATGTATGTTCTTTGTAGGAAAAAAACTGTTAAGAAAAATTTAAAAGCATATAGATTAGGAGAAAATATTTATAAAACATATCTAATATAAAATTTATATCCAGACTACATAAAGAATTCTTATAACTCAGTAATGAAACAGATCACTGAATTTAATTTTTTAAAAGTTAAATAGATAATTCACCAAAGAAGATATGAAAATTACAAATACATGAAAAGATGCTCAAATCATGAGTCATTAGGGAAATTCAAATTAAAACCGTTCTAAGCCCCTAAAATGGCTAAAATGGAAAGAATGATAATGTCAAGTGCTGGTGAGATGTGGAACAACTGAAACTCTTAAACATCTCCAGTCCCACTGCTTTGGAAAAGTTTTGTAACCAAACGCAGGTCCCATCCCCACCCCCTGCAGTGTCTAACAATAGTGAGACCTGATAGAGACTCTATTCCAGAGGTAGCTGAGGGAGGTATTATAGGCTCCTGCCTTGAGGGTACCACATCAGTCTTCAGGACAAGTAGGCAGGGGCTTTTAAAGGGAGCTTGACATGAACTACATGTAGGAGGGGGTGAGGAGGTATGGGGTCTTTGGGCGTCTTACCTGTCAGGTGGTCTGGTTGGCACCAGTATGGGCAGAGGCAGGTTGTAAATTGAGGCTACCTCCTGGCGGAAGAGAATTCTGGAGGCACCTGGTTTGCTTCAAGGTAGGGTCTCTGGGACGTCTAAGTAAACTCATAGGTAAGCTTGCCATGACTGGTGGGGAGAAAGTAAAGGCTATATTTGCCTTCCTTAAGAACTAAGTAGGAGGTGAGGGAAAAAGAAAAAGGGGAAAAAATCATTTTTTCCTTTTAAAAGTAGGATATTTGGCCACAGTTTGACAGTTTAAACATTCACTTAAGATGTGACCAACCATTTCATTTATAGAAGAGTAATGAAAGTGTGTCCATACAAATACTTAAAATCAAATGTTCATAGCTGCTTTAGTGATAATATTCAAAAATTTGGTGTACTGTGCTCACTATCTGGGTAATTTACATCTCAAACCTCAGCCTCATGTAATAAACTCATGTAAAAAACTGCACATGTACCCCCTGAATCTTAAATAATAGTTGTATTTATTTGTGTAAGAAGTCAAAAATTAGAAACAGTTAAAGTGTTCAAGAACTATTGATTGATAAATCCTGGTACATTCATATAATACTATACTAGTTTTCTTTAAAGTAGCAAACTTCTGAACCAACAATATCTTCAAGGTATGCCTGTATGTAAAAGTCTAGAAAAGGTAAAACTGTCGTGATAGAAAGCAGCATAGCAGTGATTGCCTGAAGCCAAGGATGAGGGTGGGGCAGATTTGCCCACAGAGGGACATGAAGAAACTTTTTTGGGGAACTCAAGTGTTTCATATCTTGATGTAGATAGGGATTATGTGACTGTTGATTTTTAAATTCATTGACTTGTATACTTAAGATTTCTATATCATGTATGTTACACCCCAATAAGGGAACTCTACTGTCAGTTTAACTTTTTTAAGGTAATTCATGTTTTTTCCTCTGGCAACTTTTCAGAATTTGAGGTTGGGAGTAGTGAGACTTCAGTGTTCTACAACTTCATTACAATGGATGATAGTGTGATTTTTTACTATTTGTCTTACTTGTTATTTGCACTGATTTCAGAATCTGCAGTTGTGGCGGTCAAAGGAAAACTTCCCCTTAGCCCTCTGAAAATTCACTGAAAAGTAACTGACAAAAGGCAGATTAACAGGAGCAAAGGCATACAAAATGCAGTGAAGGATTGGGTCACAGAGTGAGTACACCACGCCATGGAGTACAGACCATTTTATATCCTTCTTTTTAGGGGGAAGGGAGATGGGGAAGTGTGGATGATTTTAGGGTGGTAGTAAATGATTTTTATGGGAATTCAATGGGATTGAACATACAATGGCCTGAGACAGTCTGTTGGACCCACAAAGCAGACAATGGTTTGTGACCAGTGCTGTTCAGGTATGTTGAGACTTCAGACTTTCTTCCTGAGATATGAGTTCAGTTAACGAAAATTCAGGGAATGTATCAGAGGTAACTGTTTCCTTTTGAGCCAGTCCGGAGTTCAGGGAGATAAGGGAACTTCAGGGAACAACTTCATCATGCTTTATTTAGGAGAGACAATGAATGAGAAACAAGGCGGAATGAGGTCAGAGAGACCTGGAGGCTTCTTCAGTTTAGCACATCAAAGTTGCATATTTTGGGATACCGGTTTCTAAGGGCCAGCATATGCGTTCATTCATCAACTCTAAAAAATCCTCTACCACTGTCTCTTCAAATATTATCTCTTCCTTGTTTCTTTTTATTCTCTTCCTTTGGAACTTTGATTATACTGATGTTACATTTTCTTGTAATGCTTTCCATATCTTTCCAAGGTCTCCTATATTTTCCATTTCTTTAGCTCTCTGTGTTGAATTCTTCTACGGTTTATTACTTCTTTCTTTAACTCAGTAATTTGCTTTTTAACCCATTTATTTAGTTATATATTTTAATTTTTAAAATTTTTATTTGGTTCTTTTTCAAGTGTTTAAAGTATTATATTCTTCCTTACTCATGTTTTTAATTCCCATTATACTTTTTAAAATGTTTAAATATAGCATGTATATCCATTAATCCAGTATTTGAAATGTGAGGGAGTCTAATTTTGCTATTTATTGTTTGTCCTGACTCACTAAGGTGGCTATTTCCAAATGAGATTTGTAATTTTGAATTGTGGATTCCTGCTGGCTGGGATTTATCTATAGAAAACCTGACACCACATTTAAGAGATTATTCTTTGCCAGATGCCTGGGGCCAGTTAAAGCTGGTTCTTAACTTTGTCAGACCACTCAAGTAGTGTGAATTTGAACCTCGGTCTCACTTGAGAGCAGAAGGTAAATTCTCAAGAGGGAGTTTTTTCTCTTGCAGAGGTCAACACCAGATAGGCAAGTGTTCTTTTTATTTTTCTTTCCTGATGGTGGATTTTTTTTTCTGGTTCTATCTGTTAACAATGATAAGGAGACCTAGTTCTAACTGCTGATCTTTCTGGGTCCAGAGCCCTTGACTTCTGGTTCCTCAAGGCAATGAAAACCACGGATCTAGTATCCAGGGAGCAGTAAACATCCTGAGAGCAACCACTACTTTGGACAATGAGAAAAACTAATAGAATAATTTGAAAAATAAATAAGAATACCTTAAATCAATCATGAATTATTAACATAAATGACCTACTTAAGAATGTGTGTGTTGTGTGTATGTGTGTGTGTTTGTCTATGTGTCTGTGAGTGTCTGTGCATGTATATGTGTGTATGTGCACTTGGGAAATACTTTTAATAAGAAATTCTTTCTTTCTTTTG
Source organism: Cheracebus regulus (assembly GCA_963574635.1). Taxonomy (NCBI): domain Eukaryota; kingdom Metazoa; phylum Chordata; class Mammalia; order Primates; family Pitheciidae; genus Cheracebus; species Cheracebus regulus. The sequence continues at coordinate 6,191 of CAUYQU010040021.1, read as the reverse complement.
ATAACAAGAATTACCTACACAATACTTTCGTATTCAACTGATGACACTCAAAAGATTCAGAGACTTAAAAACATTGGTTTCAAGGTCAAATCAAATTGGAGGCAATGATTCTTTATTCCATTTATAAGACCTAGGTAACTTGTCTTGGTAAAGGCACTACTAAAAATGCCTTTTCTTAGACAGGTAGTTAGAATACCATACAGAGCTCATTTTTGACTGTCAAAACCAAAATTATTTGCAAGCCATAGATACATACAACCTTGTAGGCTGACACCTCACTTAACTGTTAAATCACCTAAAAGATTATCTTGTCTTTCTTTTATGTGAATTCAGGAGCACAAAGCTATTTAAAATTCTTTCTCTAGAGAAAATCTATTAGGAGTATTATATTTCTTTGGCAGTCCTGAAAGGAACTAGCCCAATATTTTAACATCATATTTTTAAAGCTACTTTGGATTATTCTTTAAAAAGTTGGATTGAAACCCAAGAAACAGAATATGCACTAGGATATAGCATGATTTGACCAGAGTTCTTCTATAGCTCAAGGTGTTCTTTCAAATATGTCTGGTATCTAGGAAACCACATTGTATTAGCATAGTGATATTCAAATATACAAGAGACTAGTAGGTAAAAACACAAATAGATTGTACTTCACCTACTACTCTCTGCATATTTTAATATGCAGAACACAAATAAATAGTGTTCTTACATATAAGTTTTAGAGTGTCCCAGAAGGACATAAGAGCACAAGAAAAAAAAGATTGATTGTACCATTAAAAATAGTCTATAGTCACAGTACAACTGTGGGGAAAGGAAATTACTGAAGCATAGTTCAGGTAATTTTGAAAAACTGATACTAATAGATAGCAGAGGCTGAACATATTCTGACTTAGGAAATGAAAGAAAATAATGGACAAAGGAAGACAATAGCAATAATAACTACCACTTATTGGGTTCTGACTATCCATCGAAACTGTATTCAGTGATTTACTTCAATTAAAAACAGTCTCAACTACAGGAGAATCCACTGATCAAGTGTTCAATATATGCCACTTTATCCATAGGATAACTTTTTGAGGTATTGTTATTTGCCCAGTTGTGTAACTGAGGAAATTGACACAGAGTTTCATCAACTTGCACAGATCATGTAAGCTTGAAAATATTAAATAAGATACAAAAGCCAAGATAGGCTGGCTCCAGAGACTATGCTGTATAACAGTCTTTCCATTCTATTTTCATCTAACTACTAACCTTCGTTTCAGCCCAGTTTGAGGCAGGAGCCCCTAAGCCCTGGGGCCATGGGCTGGTACTGGTCTGTGGCCAGTTAAGAGCTGGGCTGCACAGCAGGAGGTGAGCAGAAAGGGAAACGTCATCTGTATTAATAGCCACTCCCCAGTGCTCTCATTACTGCCTAAGTTCCACCTCCTGCCAAATCAACAGCGTCATTAAATTCTCACAGGAGCGTGAACCCTATTGTGAACTGTGTATGCAAGGAATCTAGGTTGCATGCTCCTTATGAGACTTTTTTGTTGTTGTTGAGAGTCTTGTTCTGTCACCGAGGCTGGAGTGCAGTGGCACAATCTCTGCTCACTGCAACCTCTGCCTACTGCATTCAGGCGATTCTCCTGATTCAGCCTTCTGAGTCGCTGGGATTACAGGTGCCCCCACTGCACTTGGCTAATTTTTGTATTTTAGTAGAGATGGAGTTTAACTGTATAGGTCAAGCTGGCTTATGAGACTCTTATACCTGATGATCTGTCATTGTCTCTCATTGCCCTGAGATGGGATCATCTAGTTGCAGGAAAACAACCTTAGGGCTCCCACTGATTCTACATTATAGTGATTTGTATAATTAACTCATTTTATATTACAATGTAATGATAATAGTAATAAAGTCCACAATAAATGTAATGTGCTTGAATCATGCCAAAACCATCCCCCACCCAACCTGGTCCATGAAAATATTGTCTTCCATGAAATCAGTCCCTGGTGCCAAAAAGGTTGGGGACTGCTGAGTTAGGGTATGTCTTATACCATTTAAAGGTGGGCAAATGGAGGTAGAAACTAAGTAACTTGCAAAAGATTATTTGTGAGCATCAAGATTAAAACTGGTTTAGTCTGTTTCCAGAACCTATGTACTTTCCACTCTACTATTCTGCTTTTGTGGCAGTATTTTTTATTCTTCAGTTATTCATTCATTGGGTCATTCATTTAACAAATGTTTATTGAGCACTGTGCAGTCTATTCTGGCTCTGAAGATACTCTTATGAACAAAAAAAGCAAAGTTCCAAAGATTACATTCTAGTAGAGGGACATAAACAATTAACAAATAAACTCATAAATGTATGTCAAGTGTTCGTAAGCTCAAGAAAGAAAAATAAAACACTGAAGGAGCTAGAAAGTCATAGGATAAAGGCTATATTTAAATTTTTCAGATAAGATGGTCAATGCAAGGAAACATGTAACTATGACTGGTCTTTTATGAAGCTGTTGCTTTCTATCGCAAGTATCTTGATTCCTTAGCTTATATAATGTTAAAACTCAATCTTGGTTTCATATGACTCTTCTGGTTTCTGGAAGAATATGCTTGATTTAAAACCTACCATGTCATTGCAGAAATGGTTTTATGCTGGTTTTACTTTGTAATTCTTGAATGCTTATTTGAAGAGACAAAATTGGTAATTGTTTTCTTTCTGAGCATTTATCCAAAATACCTGGCTTAATAAGGTGAACAATTTGGACTGATTTGGAGAGTATGCCTTGGCAACAATTAAGTAAAAGGATATTCTGTCATTAACATTTCATGTAGAATATTAGTTCTTAGAGGCAATCTAATAATAAAAGTGGTAGTGATGTCAGGAACTAATTGACTTATTTTAATTGAAGAACACTTAAATTATAGAGTATATACTGGTAAGATGTGTTCAACTTGTTTTTCACTTTTCCTTAAAAAGCTGATAGCTTTCTTCCCAATAGTAATTAAAAAATAAACAGCAGTCATTAACTTACTGTGGTCTTCTAATAGCCACAATATTGCTTCCTTGCATGAATGATTTACTGATCTAAAGTAAAGTAATTCAGCACTGAAATTATCTTGAAAATTAAAAACCATCCTAGATAATGAATAGTTTCAGTTTCTGTAGCACCAATTTATGTTTAATTTTTCTTTTTCATGTATTCTTCTGCCCCTATACAACTTGCTAACTAACAAAAATAGTCTCATGGGCACACCAGCTCAAAGAACCGTATGCCAAGCTCAGTTTCTGAACTCTACAGCCTTGGAGGTGACATTTATTCATTCCTTCATTCAGCCAACACTTACTGAGAAGGTTCTTTAGGCAAGCATTTTCCTGAGCTTTTAGGGGATAAAAGAAAAATTAAAAACAAAAAACAAACAAACAAAAAAAAAACAGTCTCTGCCCTCAGAAGAACTTCTTATTGTGGGATTAGGATAATATTTTATTGTAAGCCCATCTTTTATTTAACTGGTTGTATCATAATTTATTGAACCAATTCTGTGTTGTTGAATATTTAGGTAAATTCTTTTTTTTTTTTGCTATAAAAAGCCTTGTTTGAACACCCCTGGTAATGAATAAATTTGTCTGTATTTCTGATTTTATTTTTTGAATGGTTTTCTACAAGTAGAATAAGTCAACAGGCACACAATTTTAATATCTTAAAAATGTACCAAAAATTGGCCTAAAATGGAAATATAGACAAAAACATTATAACTTTCTACATTTCTACCAAAACTGTGTGAGGCAGCCTTTTTTTAGTCCATTTCCTTGCCAGCATTAAGAATATAGAATATTTTGCTACACGTGTATCACTGATCTTTAGTTTTCACAGTTGTTAAAAATTTTTCATTTTTAGGACTAACAGTGCTGGGCAAAAATTTTCAAATGATATTGATAGTTTTTATCTAACAAGAAGTTATTTGGATTATTTTATTTCATTTTATTTCTTACTTACATTGAAATTTAGAGTTTTAAGTGTTTATGAAAAGTGTTGCCCACTGGTTTGAGAAGTTCAATAGAAAAAAATGAAGATTGTAGTTGGGCATGAATCAGTTGGAAGAGTTGAATATTGACTTAAAGGCAAACATTAAAACACAAATAGATTTGTATTTTGTTAGGGCTTATTGAATTTCATAAATACATGTTTAGAATATTGTGAGTTATATTAAATAACAACACATTATATTTGGTGCCAATACATTTTATCTAAGCACAAAATTCTGACCTATAGAAATTTAAAAAGACAAAAAATACTGTGGATAGATTCAAAAGGCTCTAACCACATCTTCCTTAAAAATGAAATTATGGAGAAGCTTCATGGTTAACCTGTCTGTAACATTTGTATAACATTTTCGCTCTTCCTGAGTTTGTATGCTCAGCTGTTCGATCTCTTTTCTACTCATATCTCAATGGTTACACTGTTTATTTCTAGAACCATAGGACACAAAAACCGGTATGTGAAAGTCCCCCGTGGTCACATCTGGGTTGAAGGTGATCATCATGGACACAGTTTTGACAGTAATTCTTTTGGGCCGGTAAGTCTTCTTTTATGTTCTTGTTGATACAAATGGATTTCAAAGGTGGGAACAAAAGTATGTCAGATAGGTTGTTCAGGTAACTCAGCCAAGACTGTTCATGAATTTTATAATGGAATAGTTTATGTTTGAACATTGCCTTTTAAGTATCATAGATAAGGTACACTATCCGAATGTGTGTGTATGTGTGTGTGTGCACACGTGTGTTTCATAGAAAAGAACTCAGACATTACAACAAAGTACCAAAAGGTGCTTTTGGCCAACTAGCTTATTCTAAATTTGAAGACCTTTTTTTTCTTCCATGGGAATACTTTGTAGCTTGGATTTTCAGTTGAGGTATAGCAGACATAATGTGTACAAGACCTGTGGGCATCAGTTTTCTAAATGGTTAGTTTAAAATGCAAGTGTAATGGAAATCATATTGGTAAGTATACAAGAAGCAAAACTTTACCTCTACCCTCTTAGGGTTCCAGCTGGGCCTGAGAATTAAATTGACACAAGACAGAGTCAAACAAATTTAAGCAAACAAATTTAAGATAAGTTTTAGTGGTACAGGATCCCTCATAAAGAAATGAAGACATGAAAAGTGGAAAAATGAACATACTTTTATGTTAGATTGAACAAAGAGACCTAATTGTGGAAAAGTAAATTATGTGATGAGGCTAAAGGAAGATCATGATTTTAATACATTTTAACAAGGTCTGTACAGCATCCCCTCTGCACCCCCTGCCATCACTCCCCATGGAAGAATGTTTTTTTAATCCTGGTACAGTGAGGGCATTTTTCACATAAAAATTGTATCCAGAGAGAGATCAAAGATGGCCGATTAGCAACAGCTCAGGATTGTAGCTCCCAGGGAAAGCACAGAGAGCAAGTGGACGCCGCACTTTCAGACGAATTTTTGTTGCCCACAGACTGGGAGATTCCCGGCGGAAGAGCCCCACCGGTCACCAGCACAACTCTTTTGGCTGGCGTGGCTGTTTTGCCGGCGCCCTGGCAGGGCGCTTCTCAGTGTGGAGTATACGGGACTGGGTGCCCTTTTAGTCAGGCTCGGCTGGTCCCATCCCCACAAGGAGAACAGCAATTGGAAGCGCTGAGGACTGAGAGTTTCACAGCAAGCACAGCCGAACCCGGGAAGGTCCAGCTCCATGGGGAATGGGCATCTGCCAAAGGAAAACTAAGAAACAGAAAAACTTCATCACCAGGAGGAGAGAGATCCAAGATGGCCACTTAGCAGCAGCTCAGGATTGTAGCTCCCAGTGAAAGTGCAGAGAGCAAGTGGACACCGCAATTTCAGATGAATTTTTGTTGCCCACAAACTGGGAGATTCCCGGCAGAGGAGCCACATGGGTCGCCAGCGCGACTCTTTTGGCCGACGCAGCTGTTTTGCTGGCGCCCCGGTGCGGCGCTTCTCAGTGCGGAGTGTACGGGACTGGGTGCCCTTGTAGTCGGGCTTGGCTGGTCCCATCCCCACAAGGAGAACAGTAATTGGAAGCGCTGAGGACTGAGAGTTTCACAGCAAGCACAGCTGAACCCGGGAAGGCCCAGCTCTGTGGGGAAGGGGCGTCCACTGAAGGAAAACTAAGAAACAGAAAAAACTTCATCACCAACAAGCCAGAGGTCCACTCAGAGACCCAAT
>CAUYQU010040020.1:0-64849 GCA_963574635.1 Cheracebus regulus | reverse complement strand
AGTCCCATATTTCCTGGAGACTTTGCTCATTCCTTTTTACTCTTTGTTCTCGAATCTTGTCTTCTTGTTTCATTTCATTAAGTAGGTCTTCGACCTCTGATATCCTTTCTTCTGCTTGATCAATTCAACTGTTAAAACCTGTGCATACTTCGAGAAGTTCTCTTATTGTGTTCTTCAGTTCTAATAATCCCCTTATATTCGTTTCTAAATTGTCTGTTCTAGTTAGGATTTCGTCAAACCTTTCTTCAAGGTTCTTAGTTTCTTTGCATTGGGCTAGAACATGTTCTTTTAACTCAAAAAAGTTCCTTATCATCCACCTTCTGAAGCCCATTTCTGTTATTGGAATGCATTCGTTCTCCATCAGGCCTTGTTCCCTTGATGGTGAAGAACTGTGATCCCCTGTAGATGGAGAAGCATTCTGCTTCTGGGTATTCTCAGCTTTTTTACGCTGGTTCCTTCCCGTCATTGTAATTTTATCCACCTATCGTCTCTGTAATTACCTACTTTCAATTTAGGTCTCTGAGTGGATGTCCAACTTGTTGATTCTCAAAGCTGAAACCTGAGCAACTCACTGTGCCAGCTAAAATCGTGGCATTAAGATTCGTGGTGCTTTTCTGCTTGGGGGATCTCTGGTCTGGCTTCCCTCTTGAATCCTTATTTCAATCGACTCGCCTTCCTGGAAATCCAAATGTCAATCAAAAGGGAAGCTAGTCCCATTTACTCTGCACTGAGAACCACCGCGCCGAAGCACTGGCAAAACCGCCATGCCGGCCACAAGCGTCACGCTGGTGACTCGTGGGGCTCCTCCCCTGGGAACCCTAGTCTGTAAGCAACAAAAATTCTTGTGAAAATGTGGCGTCCTCTCGTTCTGTGCACTTTCTCCGGGAGCTACAATCCTGAGCGGCTAGTAGTCAGCCATCTTGGATCTCTCTCCAGATTTTTAAACATGGACATTTTAAGTCTTTTTCTTTCATAGAAGGTTATTGTTATACTTTAATTTTTCTCTAAAAGCACTTGCAATTAACTATAATCCAAAAATGCTTCTTCAGAAATATAAGTAGAAAAGACTCTGACAAGTATTCTTGAATACAGATTTCTGATACCTGTAACCAGTGGATTAAGTAAGAATTTCCAGACCTCTAATGAAGAAACTGATAGCTTCATAAAACTTCAAGCAGAACAAGAATTCACTATGGGATTGAATGAAATGATGAGGATAATTATTTGAATGACTTTTTGTTTGAAACATTGTTGGTTCTTCATATGTTTTGTTTTCCTGATTCAAAGAATTTCACTTCCTTTTAAGCTGTCTGTTGCTTATAATAATTTGATAAAGGATACTTTACCAAATTTGAATCATTTACTTTTTCTTCTTACCAGATAGCTTCAGAATTTAGAAACTATTCATGAGCATTCTTATTTTTATGGCAATGAAGTTATTTTCATAGATTCAATAAGAATCTCTTTTTCTTGTAATAGTAAATTGTAAACACTGGTTATATTATGATATATATCATTATCATATAGATTTTTATATATGTGATAATGCTCATATCATATATGTCTATATATAATAATACTTATATAGAGATATATCATATGTATCTATGATAATGCTTATAGTAATAGTAATGACCCCAGTCATATATATATATATATATGACTGAGATATCATATTTTCAGATATGACCAAACTTGTTTTGTTTTTGAGACATAGTCTTACTCTGTTGAGCAGGCTGGAGTGCAATGGCATGATCCTGGTACACTGCAAACTTCACCTCCTGAGTTCAAGTGATTTTACTGCCTTAGCCTCCTAAGAAGCTGGGATTATAGGCATCTACCACTGAGCCTGGTTAATTTTTGTATTTTTAGTAGAGATTGGGTTTTGCATATTGGCCAAGCTGGTTTCAAACTCCTGACCTCAGGTGATCTGCCTGCCTTGGCCTCCCAGAGTGCTGGGATTACAGGTATAAGACACCGTGCCCAGCCCATGAGCAAACATTTTTAAGAAACAAAAGTTGACAGCCAGTAAATCTCTTCTTGGGAAAACTGGTCTGAGTGTTCCCAGTCTCATAGGTGAGTAAGGAATGTCACTTCCTGTCAGGCTCAGGAAACTCAGGATATTTTGGAGATCTTAAAAAGAGAATAATTAACTCAAATATATAGATGTTACAGACACAGCCTCATGGCAAATCCTTGGTTTAATCTTCTGGCCTCAGGAGGCTTTCATAAGTCCAATTTAAGATTCCTGATCAAAAATCCCAGCAAAACAAACTTTATAAGGGACAAGATGGCTAATCACTATCCTTGTCTCACCTGTGTAAATGAAGAGGCCAAGATTAATTAGATTAACTTATTTTAACTTATTAGATAAACTTATTTTGAAAACAAATGAGTCTGACTTTATTAGTTAGAAGTGGGAGTGACTATAGAGAGAAAAAATATCTTTTTCAGAAGAAAACTATAGTGTACCCAGTATTAGATACTAGCCCTCTTTGTTTTCTTTGAGGTTTTATTATCTACCTGCAATCAAGACTAGATCTTAAATTTTTCTAGTTTTCCACAATATCTGGCTCCAACTCTCCAAATGAATGCTTTCGGTTTACTTCTACTCTTCTGGCCTGGAATCACTAAAATTAAAACTTCTCTTTCTTTGAAGCCCTGCAAGCTGAAGCTAGATGACGATATAAACTACAGAGAGATTACCGCAACAGCTTTTGACAACTTTTGTGACATTTAAACTGGAAACCAGAAAAATCTGTCATTTGCCACTGCCTGTCCTCATTCCAGCTAAAGATGCTTCAATCCCAGCATCTAGAAATCTTCTTGACTGGCCACCCTCAGGACTCAAAAACTGAATTTATAGGTTTTTTTTCAACTATTAATCTTTGTTTTTATTCTATTTTCATAGAAATTAATCTCCCTGGCTGGGCACGGTGGCTCACGCTTGTAATCCCAGCCCTTTGGGAGGCCATGGTGGGCAGATCACCTGAGATTGGGAGTTCGAAACCTCAGCCAACATGGAGAAACCCCATCTCTACTAAAAATACAAAATAAGCTGGGCAATGGTTGTGCATACCTGTAATCCCAGCTACTCGGGAGACTGAGGCAGCAGAATCGCTTGAACCTGGGAGGAGAAGGTTGCAGTAAGCCGAGATGGCATCGTTGCACTCCAGCCTAGGTAACAAGAGCAAAACTCCATCTCAAAAAAAAAAAAAGAAATTAATTTCCCTTTATTAAATCCTGATGGCTCACACTATCCAGTAGATATTCTGTACTACCAAATCCCAACAGATGAGTCAGCTGGTCCTGCATAAACCAAAGGCAACTAAGTGAGAAAATCTGCTTACGTTGAGTAAGAAAAGTTGACTAAAGAAGATTATTTGCTTGGCTAAACTTTAATCAGGTTTCCAAATCTCTTCCTAGGCCCATCTGTGCACTTTCTTGTAAAATCCAGTTTTATTGAAATGGCCCTGCTAAGTCAGTTTAGCCAGAAGCCCCAATCTTTGATATCGGATGATCTTCAATATCTGATCTGGTTCCTCATTCTTACCACCCCCTAGGTGATGTCTGATCACTCTGGCCTGTCTTTAGTAAGAATTTGTTAGGTCCATTTAGTCAGAACCCCCTATCCTTGATGTTCCACTTAGTCCATCCGTTGACCCCCACACTGCTCTTTGAATACAAATTCCCATTTGCCCATGTTTACTGGGAATGGTTCCCAATCTCTCTCCCAAGCTGCAAGACCCTGTTGCAGTGGTCCATATATCTAGCACGATAGTCCTGAATAAACCATTTTTTACTGTGCTTTAATAAGTATTGTTAAATAATTTATTCCTAATACTCAGGAAGCTCAGGATATTTGGGTGATCTTAAGAAGAGAAGAATTTACCCAAATCTATAGGTGTTACAGACACAGGCTCATGACAAGTCCTTGATTTGATCTTCTAGCCTCAAGAGGCTTTTACAAATCCAATCTACATTCCTTATCAAAAATCCCTGCAAAACAAACTTAAGAAGAGCCAATATGGCTAATCATTATTCTTGTCTCGCCTGTGTAAATGAGGAGTAATTCAATTCAGTGTAATGGCTATAAAAAAGGCTGAGGCAATCACCAACTGGATTTCTGGACAGAGCAAGTCTATTGTTTCCAGGGTTCAGAGAGTTTCTTCACACCTTTTTAATATTTTCTCTTTTCTCACCAACAGTTTAAGAGATGAGAAATCACTTTAGCACTTTCTGTCCAATTTCCTTTTTAGTACCATTCGTAGCTTCTGGGCATCCATTCTAGGAAACCAAAGTGCCCTAATGTGCTTCCTTAACTGCCTTAGAGTCCCACACTGTGTCCTCAGCAGCGTCCACCTCCCGTCAAATATGATTTCTTTGCAACTAGCTATTGGGCCGAATAAGACTGAAATAGATGTATCTATACAAGGTGTTAAATTTTGTTGGTTTTTGTTTTGATTTTTTAGAGACAGAGTCTCCCTCTATTGCCAGGCTAAAGAGTAGGGGTGTAATCTTCATTAAAGCCTAAAACTCCTGGGTTTAAGTGATTTGTCTGTCTCCTCCTCCTGAGTAACTAGTACTACACACACATACTACAATGCCCAGCTATATCTTTTAAAATATTTTTTTGTAGAAACAGGTTCTCACTATATTGCCCAGGCTAGTCTGAAACTCCTGGGCTCAAGTGATCCTCCGGCTTTGACATCCCCAAGTGCTGGGATTACAGGTGTCAGCCACTGCACCCAGCCTTAATCCATTTTAAAGATAATTCTCCTTAGTCAAAAGAAGTGAGTTACTGAATGCAGCATATCAGGTATTGAGACTGGTTGATAAGGGAGAAGATTTTAAAGGAAAGAGCTTTGTATCCTATTGCACTGCTCAGGCAGGTAATCAGCCAAGTATCCTCAGTCTTAGACATATATTTGTGTTAGTCTGTTCTCATGCTGCTCATAAAAAACATACCTGAGACTGGGAAATGTATAAAGAAAAAGAAGTTTAATGGACTCACAGTTCCACGTGACTGAGAAGGCCTCAAAATCATGATGGAAGGTGAAAGGCATATCTTATATGGCAGCTAACAAGAGAGAAGTGAGAGCCACGTGAAAGGGGTTTCCCCTTATAAAACCATCAGATCCATGAGACTTATTCACTACCATGAGAACAGCATGGCAGAAATCCCTTCATGATTCAATTATTTTCCGCCAAGTTCCTCCCACAACACACGAGAATTATGGGAGCTACAATTCAAGATGAGATTTAGGTGGGGACACAGCCAAACCATATCAATACTCTTCAAAAGAAATCCACCGGTGGAAGGAAGTCTCTGGCCTGCTCAACACACTTAGTTCTGTACTTTCTCCATCATCAAATGTGTAACTTTTAAGAAGAGGTCATAAAAGACAAATATTAGTTTTTTTAAGTTGCTGAATAACTAAGAAAAATATCCCCAAAATAAAAAATACATAACATTATGCAAACCTATGCAAATGTAAATATTCTTTCTTATTCTGAAAGGACTTCAGGCAGCATGATGATTCATTTTATTTGTTCATGGAATGACTAAATTTGGTATGGCACTTTTAAACAGTGTATTTATCATTTTATGTCACATTGTGATAGAACAAACTTTGAATTTTCTTTAGTTTTTAAAAATGAAACATTTTTTATCTTCACATTTTTTGCTTGCTTCTTCTAAACAAGAAAAAGCTATCAATGTTATATTAAAACAGAACTTACTAATAGCATAGAAAAATAGATTAAATATGGTAAGCTACATGTGATTGAAGTTTATTCAGTAAAGTTTATTCTCCTTTACTTTTTTGGTTTCTTTTCTAAAAATGAGTGTTTTGTATAGTTATTCAGAACAATGGAAAGCACTAATAGTGGTTTGGCTTCATCAGAACACTGAAGGCTTGCTCGAATTAAAAAGCAAATTTTCTACCCTTCAATTATGGTGTGTTCCCCGATTTGGACTGCATAATTTAATTATCCCTTATTTTATCCCTAATTTGGAGAAAATGAGGAAACTGCAGCAAAAATAAGTCAAGTGAAGTCAAGAATTGGAGGCATCCAAAGCCGTCCTGCTGTGTCATTAGGAGGCACTGAAGCAGCGAAGCTTGTTCTGTTCCTGGGGATCTTACATATTACCTGTCTGCACTGCTTTGTAAAATCCAGTCTGTTATTTTGTTATTCCATATTATGCACAATTTTAAGGTTTCCTCCTAAACAGCATATTCTAAGTATTCTACTCCTTAAAAATCCTAATTCATATCTTTATAATAGAATGATTTATATTCTTTTGGATATATACCCAATAAAGGGATTGCTGGGTCAAATGGTATTTCTGGTTCAAAATCTCTGGAGAATCACCACACTGTCTTGCACAATGGTTGAACTAATTTCCATTTCCACCAACAGTGTAAAAGCATTCCTAATTCACAACCTCACCAGCATTTGTTTTTCTTGACTTTTTAATAATAGCCATTCTGACTGGCGTGAAATGGTATCTCATTGTGGTTTTGATTTGCATTTCTCTGATGATAGTGATGTTTAGCTTTTTGTGATGTTTGTTGGCCACATGTATGTCTTCTTTTGAGAAGTGTCTGTTTGTGTCTTTTGTCCACTTTTTAATGGGGTTGTTTGTTTTTTCTTGTAAATTTGCTTAAGTTCCTTTTAGACTCTGGATATTAGACCTTTGTTGGATGGAATGCAAAAATTTTCTCCCATTCTGTAGGTTGTCAGCTCACTCTAATAATATTTTCTTTTGCTGTGCAGAAACTCTTTAGTTTACTTAGATCCCATTTGTCAATTTTTGCTTTTGTTGCAATTGCTTTTGGTGATTTCATCATAAAATCTTTGCCCATGCCCATGTCCTGAATGTTGTTGCCTAGATTTTCTTTTAGGGTTTTTATAGTTTTAGGTTTTACCTTTGAGTATTTAATCCATCTTGAGTTAATTTATGCACATGTGCGTTAATTGCAGCTCTATTCACAATAGCAAAGACATGGTATCAACCCAAATGCCCATCAATGATAGACTCAATAAAGAAAATATTGTACATATACACCATGGAATACTATGCAACTACAAAAAGGAATGAAATCATATCCTTCGCAGGGACATGGGTGAAGCTGGAACCATCATCCTCAGCAACCAATGCAGCAACAGAAAACCAAATACCACGTGTTCTCACTTGTAAGTGGGAGATAAACAATGAGAACACATGGACATAGGAGGGGACCAACACACACTGAGACCTGTCAAGAGAGGACAGTGGGGCAGAACATCAGGAAAAATAGCTAATGCATGCTGGGCTTAACACCTAGGTGATGGGTTGATAGGTGCAGCAAACCACCATGGCACATGTTTACCTACGAAACAAACCTGCACATTCTGCACATGTACCCCAGAACTTAAAAAAATAATCTTGATTTGTATATTCATCCACATTCTGCTTTTGGATCTTAGAATCGGGTAATTTACAGCAACTTGAAAAAGCTGATATGCTTTTTAATATATCCAAAACTTAGCAGCTTAAGCAATAATGCAAGTTTATTATCTCATGCAATTTCTATGGGTCAAAAATTTGGTAGCAGCTCAACTAGTGGCTCCGGCTCTAGGTCTCTCCTGAGGTTGAAGTCAGTATGTCAGTTGGGGATGCAGTCATCCTATAGCTTGACTAGGGACTAGGGCTGAAGGTGTTCCTTCCAAGGTGGTTCATTCACATGGCAGTTAGCAAGAGCCTTCAGTTCCAGGCCATTTGGACCTCTCCCTCAAGTGGTTTGTGTGTCTCATGACAAGGCAGCTGGCTTTCCACAAGTAATCCAAGAAAGAGAGGGGCAGAGTAGCCATGTTTCTTATGACATCATTTCAGAAATAACAAACCATCATTTCTGCAGTCTCTTATTGTTTACACTGGCCATCTGTATTGAATGTAGACTTTAGAAGCACAATATGTGTATATCTCATTACCACCCCAAAAGAATCTGGTGGTAACACTCATCCTAAATCTATTAAAATTTCTTCTGCAAAGAGAGGAATATTCTTCGTTTGGTTTTAGGGTTTTTTTATACATAAGGATTTTGAGATTATGGAGAAGGTATTGCAGGTCTGTACAATTCACATTTCTTTTTCCTTTACCTATATATAGGAACACAGCTGAGTTATCAAACTACTTATTTTACCCCAAGTTACTTAGAAAAAATACAGCCTAGTGCCAATATCAAGTCTGCTATAGAGTTTTTTATACAATTATTTTTGTTACATAAATATTAGAGATAAAGACATTACATTAATAAATGTAAATGTTTTATTAATAAATCTTAAAGGTTTTAGTTAGCATTATAAAAACCTTAAAAATCCCAAAGTAGTTAATTATTTTTTTAAAATCCTTGGAAAAACTAGAAGTCTTTGTCTTGAAATTTTCCAGGCTATAACGCCTTTAGTAATAGTCCAAAAATGTACATCACTAATTACAGGCATTCAAAGCAAAAACAAAGAAAGTATACACTCAACTTGGAAGCAGTAAAAGCTACTTATCTCATTTACAATTAGAAATAATTCAGGTGAATGATATATTGTTAGACAGTACTGTAGACTTTATAATAGTAGGTCAGAGTAGAATAATTATGTGCTTTGTGTCACAGGGGAGCAAGAACTATCTAGGCACGTGGTGCAGGGATAAAATAATTTACCAGGACAGTGGTAGGTAGAGAAAGGGAGATTTGTTAAAGAAAGTGAGAAAATATGTTGCGAGTTCGCAATGGGCAGGATCAGCAGAAGAAGAACTGACTGCAGGGAGACAAAGGCTTGTTGGAGATTTTATAGAATAGTGTTCATGATGCCTGCTGAAGAGGGCTCTGTGCAGTGCTGATGATGCCAAGGTTGCAGTGAGCTAACATGCAGGTGTTTGGTGATAGTTGGGTGCAGGAAGATTGTGAGTTATTTGTGCAGGAGGACTATGGGTCCTGGACCATGAAGAAAAGCACAAGTATGGCGTATCTTCTTCTTCCTTTTGCTTTTCTGTGCCCCCACCAGCCTGACTTTCTTTCCCTCATTAGGACTCCACACTTTGGAGTCAACTGGGTACAGATATGAATACTTAGTTATGTTTGACCTTCAACAAGTGACAACTTCCTTGAGCTTTAACTATAGACAGGAGGTGACATTTATCTTTCAGGTTAACTAGAAGAATTAGAAGGAATTTTAGTAATGTTAGCAACACAGGTTCTACCAGCTTGTCTAGACTCAGAAAGTTAGCTGTTACTATTATTTACATAATAACATCCCTGAAAATGTTGGGTATATGTTAAGTTTCTAGTTCCTGGATCATATCTAAAATACATTTGGCAATTTGCCTGTGATAAAATTCTTTGTTAATTTTTATTTGGAAAGAGGACAATCTTTCTGTAAGAAAATTATGACCTTCAAGTGACTGATGAGTGGGTCTAGAAATTTAGAAATATCAGGATGGCCTTCAGTGTGGAACAACACACCCATGCCTTCCAGGGGTATCTGTGGCCCTCATGAAAGGAGAAAATAAAAGTTTTCCTAGACTTTTGCTCTGTCCTTTCAGATTCAGTTACAGATAGAAGGGAATCTGGGCCAGTGCCAGGGACAATAAACACGAATTTATCCTTAAATACAGTGCAGTGTGTACAAGGTTAGATGTCTAGCACAAGACTTTGACATTATGTGATACAACTTTTGTTGTGCTAATGGACCTCATTCATACGCTGATAAGACTTCTGTGGCTGGCCTGCAGAGAAATGCCTTTACCTTAATATAAAGGGCAGCTGTAAATTTTAATTTACTACAACCTGCTCAGCCCAATGTATGTGCTATTCTTATCATAAATTTAACTATGGTTACATTGCTTGCGTAGAGAATTAGAACGCACACCATTACTCTTACACTGAGTACAATATGTATTTTGTTTTCAGCCATACTGGTTTTAACAGTCTAATAAGTAAATTAAATTTACAATGCAGATTACATCAAGGTGCATATGGTGATATTCCATCTCAGCAGCAGAGGATGCTGGAGATTACCTGGTTCCGCCCCTTGATTTTGCCAATGGGAAAACCGCTCCAAAACAGAAACTGGATTTCTCCAAGGTCACACAGCTCCTGAGAAGCAAGCTCACGCTGAAACGCTTGTGTTCTGCCTCCCAAGTTAATTCTCTCTTCTCTTTATTTTATATCAAAACAGAGAGCATGTGATAACATTAAATGGGAGAGCTTAAGTTTATTTTTCTCATCCACTCACACTTTGTTTTAAATAATTTGAAATATTCTGCCAACTTTCCCATGTAGTATAAAGTATCTGCTGAATAACCAAGAGATTTGTTGAAGGGCTTTGGGATAGCAATTTCTTCCTTTCTTTTCACGCCCTCTAGGCTAATTGCACATCATCTCTCGCAAAGACTATACAATGACCTCATTTCCTTACTTCTGGTATCTCCCTACTCCATCCCAACCTGAAATATAGCCACAATCAATTCATTCATTCAATTCCATTCCAACTATCTACACTGGATGAGGTGCTGCTATACTGACAGCGCTGCTGCAAGGAACAATAAAGAAACCAGGTGCTGCGTTCTCCTTGCAGAATCCTGAAGGCTCTGTCCATAGCAGCCCAGGCCAACTCCTCTTTTGCAATGCAGTAACTACGTAATTTTGTTTTTTAAAAGTGTTTTTCTAACTTGATTCCTAGCTTCCATCTCAAGCCACTGAATCAAAATCATTGGTTTAGAAATCTGCATTGTAAACAAACTGACCCCAGATGATTCTTAGAGAAGTTTGCAACTCACGAGTCTATAAAAATCAATGTCTGTGCCATTCACTGGCCACTTACCACACAACACCATTTTACTATTTGTCATTTCACAAGAGAATAAAATATTTTATGTATTATACTGCTGGCTGCTGATGCTTTTTTTTTGACAGACAGGGTTTCACTCTGTCACCCAGGCTAGAGTGCGGTAGTGCTGTCGTGTATGGCTCACTGCAGATTTGACCTCCTGGGCTCAAACGATCCTCCCACCTCAGCCTCCCCAGTAGCTGGGGCTATAGTTGTACATCACCATGCCCAGCTAAATTTTTATTATTTGTAGAGAGGGGGGTCTCCCAGTGTTGCTCAGGCTGGTCTGGAACTCATGGGCTCAAGTGATCTTCCTGCGTTGGCATCCCAAATTGCTGAGATTGCAGGTGTGGGTCACTGCGCCCAGCCTACTTCTTAATGATAGTGGCTCTAATCTCACACTTTCCTGTATGTTTTTCTAACACCTAGCACCTCTTATTAAATAGACTTGTTATCCAATTTATTAAGTGACCTTATCATTAGATGTGAAGGAATATTTTTGGTTCTTGATACACATGTTCCCCAGGGAAGCTGCACAAAATTTTATTTTTTGTTTTTACAAAAGTCTACTTTGCAAAGATGGCAAACTTAATAATCAGAAGATCTGTGAGGACACAAATAAGGCCACAGTACCATGGTTATAACTTCTCAGGATCATCCCCTCTTCTCTTCCTATCCACCTTGAGTTTATTGGATAGCTCTGTTCCTTGCCCTCAGCTCATGGGCTTTGCCCTTAGCTGATGATACCCCTGCTCTAGAGTAGGATATGTGCCTCAGGACTCAACTAATTAGCAAGCTCCTGTCTCCTGGCCGCAGTGTATTCAGGGATGCATGTTACTTAATTACAGATGGTCAGAAACAAGGAGAGATTGGCTGGGACCTGCCAGCATGTGAAGCCTTCTGCATATGGAAGAGAAACCATGTAACCTTGACAGCAACCAGTCTCATCGTTAGCAGATGCTGTGGAAGGCAGGGCAGAGATGGAAAGACTCCCTAATGACCCCCACGAGTGGATGAATCAAACCATTCCTGAAGCCTACTTTATCCTGGACTTTTCTAATTATAAGACAATTGTACCCTTTTATTATTTAAGTCACTTTGAGCTGACTTTTCTGTTACATGTGACCAAAAGCAACCTGAGTGACAAGATAAGGACGTATTTTTTTTCACTGCTATGTCCCCAAGGCCTACTTGGTACATATGCAAAGTAGTTAAGAAATATTTTTGAATGAATATGCTAAACTATATATTCATGAACTGAGTCCATCCCGTACCCCAAGGACTGTGTTATTTCTGGAAATACTGAGATTTTTAATAGGGAAGATGAAAGGAATTCACACTTGCTGACTGAAAAAGTTCAGGCACTGTGCTAGGTGCATTCATATAAATATTCCCAATTAACTCTCACATAAAACAAAATTATCTCAGAATGATTAAGGGCTTTGACCAAAAGTTACCTAGCACTAGGTGAGGAAATTGACATTCAAACTCAAGGTCCTGCCGTTTCTTCTACGCCAGAGTTTGCTGTCTGTGTCCAAGAACCTCATGAGCTTATCAACCCTCAGTGAGGGGCTGGCGGGGAGAGAGAGAGAGAGAGAGAGAGAGAGAGAGAGAGAGAGAGAGAGAGAGAGAGCGCACTGCGGAAGAGGTTCAAAGCCTCACAGTTCATCCTCTGCAGCAGGAGCTCAGTCATTCTTTGTTCCAAGGTCCTTGAAGGGGAAATACAAGCTTTCGCCTCAGAGAAATAATGATGTTTGTTCGTCACAATGCTTCTTTCCTTCTTTTAAAATTTAATTAGAGGTCGTTTTTAGCTTCTGTGACTGCCAAATGACCATGAGGTCAGTTGCCCCGCTGTGGGGTTTTCAGCCCATTCACGAGGGTTATCTTACCTGACACGGGTTCTGTTATAATGGGAAGGGTTGTCACATCCTATTCCTATCCCGTTTTTGAGCTCACTGAAGCAAACTTGGTTAAACTACTCCCCTGCCCCCAATACTGTCCCTTCCCATTCCAGATTTTTCTGCCAGCAGCCCCACTTTGATATGCAGAGAGAGCTTGTCCTGATCAAGCTGTTTCCTGCCTCACTGGATTCCCCCCAACTCCGGAGTGAGCTCTCCAGCCGCCGTCCGCGTGGCAGTGCCAGGCTCCGCAGCGGCTGCACAACCAGCTGCTGAAGGGTGGCAGACAGCGTGGGTGAGGACCTTGTCAGACCTGGCTTCGCAGCCGTCACCGTCAAACACCCTCCCCGGTTCCACAAGGCTGTTATGTGCTGTGCTGCTCTACTTAGCAGTCGATTGAATTTCTTCTCAGCAGCAGATGCCATTGTTCAGTGGCAGATAAATGTCTTAAAACGAGTCTCTGGGCAGCCCTGCTCTTGAGTGAGAAGGCACATCCGCTTGGAGTTCTTTCACCGCGGGGAAAGCAGGGCTTGATAACTTCATTAGCAGTTAGAAGCAACCACAGAGCTTGGGGATTAGAGCTGGGTGAAGGCATGGACAAAGAGAAAGAATGACTGGAAGTGGGGCTATGCAAAAGGAAAAAGAACTAAAGAGAAAGGACAGTAAAGAAGTCACGTGACTCGCGGAGGTGTAGGAGCGTGACCGACATGTGCATGGGGTCTCTTATCCTCTCCCTACTGCAATCATTCACGGCCTTTTCAACCATGTTTGCCACCCGGTCTGTTTTCTGCATTAATCCTGAGGCCTAGAGCACAATTACAAACCTCATTATCATCGCAGCTGAGGGCTGGAATTGGTCTCAATTTTGTAGGACCATGTTCCAGAGGTGAGCGTAGGACTTCCTAACACTCTTTTTTCCATTTTTGAAACTAATTTGTTTTAGGGTGTTTGTAAAAAGTTCAGACATGTAACAATTGTAAAAGTTTATGAGGTCTAGAGTGATGTTTCAATACATGTGTACATTTGATCTGCAGCTTCCCCCAGACTCTCACCAAGTGTCCCAGTTCAACGTCTAGGTTTCCACCTTAGGTCCCTCTTTGGAGCTCAGCTACTTAATGACACCAAGGTTCTATTTAGATTCCTGGATTCGTGATGCAAACAACACTACACAATTCCAAGTGATGCCCTTCGTGCTGCAGTCCACGTGAATGTTGTTTTTGGGAGTTGCACATGCACCAACTAAGAGACCTTCTGTGACAGCCCTCTTGCCAATATCCCAATAGTTCTATTGCAGGAGGGGGGTTACGCCCTTTCGTCCCAGAACTTGGCTTGGCTCCTGTTGCAATACATCACATGTCTACATCACTTATTCATAGAATTGCTGTATTGGGCCTCACAGATTAAAACCTTCCTTCCAGATTATGGAGCTTGGCCTGAACCAGGCAAAATCCTCTAATATTCTTGGACTGCTGCTCCCCACAGCTGGACCTCCCATTAGGAACATGATACTATAGCTAAATTCTCCTCTCAGCTTTGCCCCATCCAACTGTGAGTCACCCTTGCCCAATAGCTGGGTCCTGGAGGCCGCCGTGGGACCAGGAGCCCAGCTTGGCCATGATGTTCTTTTCTCCACCCCAGGATCCCTCAGTGGGCAGCAGAGAATCTTTCACAGCACAGATGTCCTCAGGTTATTCCTCTGCTTGAGATTCTTCAGTGGCTTCCTCCTGACCTCAGAAAAACAACAAATTAAAAAGATGACATCAGAGCAAATTTAAAAACTGATCAATTCCAATCAAAAGTAGATGCTCTAACAAATAAAAATGAAAAATATCTGGCTAATTTACTTAAGAAAAATAAGAAAGTACAAATATAGAACAATTATAATATAGAATGACACACATACACACAAGTAGACATATATACAGTTACATGTAATTTTATAAATGTATACTTATACACATATGTAATCTCAGCACTAAAATTAGGGATCTTGATAATTAACTATAGTTAAGGTTTTTTAAATGACTCAAATAGAGGAAGAAAAAATAAAATGTGAAAGAAAGTTTTACAAGTTTATGAAAGAATAACCTCTAGGGAAGATGTCACTGAGCATTACAAGAATTATTTCAAACATTTAAGGAACCAATTATCCCTGTACTATTTAAATGTTTCAAATAATTCATAAGAACTGAAAACCTTTGAATTTCATTTTACTGAGTATACTAAAATCTGATTTGATTTTTTTACAAGTAAAACATTTTGACAAGAGTAACTTATCAATATAGATGTCAAATATGTTTTAAAAACTGATGCCCACTGGTCATTAGGTAAATGCAAATCAAAACCACAATGAGACACCATCTCACACCAGTTAGAATGGCAATCATTAAAAAGTCAAGAAACAACAGATGCTTGAAAGCGTGTGAAGAAATAGAAATGCTGTTGCTTGGAGTGTAAATTAGTTCAACCATTGTGGAAGGCAGTGTGGTGACTCCTCAAGGATCTAGAATCAGAAATACCATTTGACTCAGCAATCCCATTACTGGGTATATACCCAAAGGATTATAAATCATTCTACTACAGAGACACATACACACATATGTTTATTGCAGCACTATTCGCAATAGCAAAGACTTGGAACCAACCCAAGTGCCCATCAATGATAGACTGGGTTAAAAAAAATGTGGCACATATTTAAAAAAAAAAAAAATTTTAAAAACACATTTTTAAAAAAAATGTACACATGGTGTACATGGAATGCTATGCAGCCGTAAAAAAGAATGAGTTCCTGTCCTTTGCAGGACATGGATGAAGCTGGAAACCATCATTCTCAGCAAACTAACACAGGAACAGAAAAACAAACACCACATTTTCTCACTCATAAATGGGAGTTGAACAATGAGAACACATGGACACGGGGAGGGAAACATCACACACCAGGGCCTGTCAGGGGGTGGGGGGCTAGGGGAGGGAGAGCATTAGGAGAAATACCTAATGTAGATGACGGGTTGATGGGCGCAGCAAACCACCATGGCACATGTATACCTATGTAACAAACCTGCACATTCTACACATGTATCACAGAACTTGAAATATAATGAAAAAATAAAGGGATGCTAAATAAGAGTTGATAAATGAATATTAAAGGAATAATGCCCTTTGTCAGGTAAGGTTTAATCTAATAATGCATGGATAATTAAATATTAGAAGACCTATGAACATAATGTATGATATTAGTAAATTAAAAGAAAAAGTACACATTTGATAGAGTTTTATTACAGTTTTTTTAATTAGTAAAATAGGAGTCAAGAAATACATCCTTAATATGATAAGAAACAATCATAAAACAATGGCAAACATGTAACCTGGCAGTGAGACTTGTAGTCATAATCTAAGTAGAACACAAAATGAAAAAAGCTCCTTTTACTGCTGCTGTTATTAAGGACATTTTAGTCACTGTAAAAATAGAAAATAAATCTAGATTTCTTAAAAAGAGAGCAATATTATCAATTCTTATCTTGAGTTTTCTAGAGTAAGGAATTGGGTGCTTTTATTATCTGGTAATAAGAAACTTTATGATAAAACATTTCAGAAAGACAATTTGGTAATGGATATCAAAAACCTTGGAAATATATATAAAATTCTTCAATTTCAAACCAGCAAAAATATATGTGAGCATTTACTTACATCAGTGTTTTTAATATTCACATAGGTAGACATTGAGATGATAGAGCTATGTATGTGGAAGGTGTCTATGTGGGTTCGGCTACAGAGACACAACGGAAGACAGTGACATGTTAATAGTGGTTGTAGGTAGTGGAACCGCTGAAGTAGAATTTCCAACAAGGTGAAAGCCATGACTCAGGAAAATACAAAATAAACACATTGCCAAGATGTTGTTTCAATTAAGCAGTGAGGGTGCCAGTAATATATCAAAGAATGTCTGAGGAAGTAGGTATTCTTTATAGGTAATTTAATAAAGGAATTCTAGGATATTTTTTTCCGGGATGGTTAGAAAATTGGCTAATAATGTACAACCCAAAATGATTATTGATATTTCTGTTTCCTACTGGACAGATCTTATTTGTATCTCTACTGAGAAAAAGAGCAACAAGTTAACTTGGTAGTTCACTAGTTTGAGATCCATAGTTAATTCTTTCCCTTAGATTTATGTTGTCCAATATGGTAGCCACTTGAACATTTGAAGTAGTGCCTAAACTGTGATGTGCTGTAAGTATAAAATACATACCAGATTTTAAAGACTTAGTACAATTGGAGAACATAAAATATTTCATTAATGATTTATTCTCTCTCTTACTTTTTTTTTTTGAGACAGAGTCTCACTCTGTCACCAGGCTGGAGTGCAGTGGTGCAATCTCTATGCACTACAATCTTTGATCCCCAGTTCAAACGATTCTCTTGCCTCAGCCTCTGAGTAGCCGGGATTACAGGCACACACCACCATGCCCAGCTAAGTGTTTTTGTATTTTTAGTAGAGACTGGGTTTCACCATGTTGGCCCGGATGGTCTTGATCTCCTGACCTTGTGATCCGCCTGCCTCAGTCTCCCAAAGTTCTGGGATTACAGGCGTGAGCCACAGCATCTGGTCATCTCTTACATACTAAATTGATAATATTTGGGATATATTGGGTTACATAAATTATATTATAAAAATTTGTTTTACTTGTTTCATTTTATGTTTTTAATATGCCAATTAGTGAATTTAAAATTGTGCATTTTTCTCCTGTGTTTCACATTATGTTTTTATTGGTTTATTGTAGCACTATTCAAAATAGCCAAGATATGGAATCAACCTATATATCAATCCACAGATAAACAGATAAAGAAAATGTGGTATTTTTACACTACGGAATATTCAGTATACACTTTTTATATTCAGCCATAAAAAAGAATGAAATCCTGTCATTCAGAGCAACAAGGATGAGTCTGGAGGACATTTCTCTACGTTAAGTGAAATAAGTTTGGCACAGAAAGAGAACTACGACATGCTCTCACTCATATGTGGGAGCTAAAAACAATTGAGCTCATAGAAGTCGAGAGTAGAGGCTGAGCATGGTGGCTCATGCCTGTAATCCCAGCACTGTGAGAGGCCCAGGTGGGCAGATCATAAGGTCAGGAGTTCCAGACCAGCCTGGCCAATATGGTGAAACCCCATCTCTGCTAAAAATACAAAAATTAGTTGGGTGTGGTGGTGTATGTCTGTAGTCCCAGCTACTTGGGAGGCTGAGGCAGAAGAATGTCTTGAACCCCAGGAGTGGATGTTGCAATGAGCCAAGATCGCAGCACTGCACTCCAGCCTGGGCAACAAGGCAAGACTCTGTCTCAATTATAATAATAATATTAATAAAATCCTCTCTTTTACCTTTTTAAAAACATATAATAGAGAGGATTTTGAATGTTTACAATGCAAAGAAATGATAAATATTTGAGGTGATGTTTAAGCTAATTACCTTGATTTGATCATTACACATTGTATACATGCATAAAGCATCACTCTATGTCTCATAAATGTGGACAATTATGAAGTGTCGACTAAAAATAAGAGGAAACTAACACATTTCGGATTTGAAAGCACTAGTTCAACAAAAAGATATAAAATAGCTCATTATTAATTTCTTCTATCTCTTACCTATTAAATTGATAACATTTGGGATATATTAGGTTAAATAAATTATTTTATAAAAAATAGTTTTATTTGTGTCTTTTTACACTTTGAATATGGCTATTGTAAAATTTTAAATTATGGCCCAGGCACAGTGGCTCATGTCTGTAATTCCAACACTTTGGAAGGCCGAGGAAGGCAGATTATTTGGTGACAGGAGTTCAAGACCAGCCTGGTCAACATGGTGAAACTCTCATCTCTACTAAAAATACAAAAATTAGCTGGGTGTAGAGGCACCCACCTGTAGTCCCAGGGACTTGGGAGGTTGAGGCAGCAGAATTGCTTGAACCCATTACACAGTTTCACAAGTCTTCCTGTGTTTCACATGATATTTGTACTGGTTCTAGAGAATCCTTGAGTGAGCCAATGCCCTCATATAATGTTGGGAAGATATGTCACCTGTATTTCTGGCCCATTTTCAAGTTTTGACTATTTTGTTATTCACAGAAATAGATAATTTTCTTTATTTTTTATAATTTTACACAATTTCTAAAGTAAAGCATTCATTTTATAATCTGAAAAAGATTATTTTCAAGTCCTTCTGAATATTGGAATAAAACACCTAAGTCAGCTTAGAAAATAAAAAGCACATAGAATGGAATTTTGAAAAAGACTCAGGGCTGGACGTGGTGGCTCACGCCTGTAATCCCAGCACGTTGGGAGACTGAGGTGGTTGGATCACCTGAGGTCTGGAGTTCGAGACCAGCTTGATCAATATAGTAAAACCCCGTCTCTATTAAAAATACAAAAAATTAGCCGGGCATGGTGGCTTGCACCTGTAATCCCAGCTACTCGGGAAGCTGAGGCAGGAGAATCACTTGAATCCGGGAGGCGGAGTGAGCCGAGCTCGCACCACTGACTCCAGCCTGGGCAACAAGAGCAAAGCTCAGTCTCAAAAAAACAAAAACAAAGCAGAAAAGAAGAGGACTCAGATGGCATTTTCAGCTATGTTAGCTTGAAAGTCCTCCTGTGAGTTATTTTCACTAATGATGTTATGCAGCCAAGCATCTCTTAAAGTCTATTTCAGAGAAGATGAGAGAGGCCCCGGGCATGAGCTGTAAAAGCATTGTCTGGATGAAAAGGAGCCTCACTGTACGTCTCTGAGGAACACAGCCTCCGAAGTAATTATTAAACTGGACAGCCTAGGACTAATCCTGCAGGTAAGCCAGGCAACCATGTGAGCTTGAGTCGCAGAATTTTGGAGAAGGTGGAAGGATCAAGAGATACCACATAAGGTTCGTATAACTTTGGAGGCTGCCAGAGATGCCTAAGGGCCCTTGGATCCCAGGGTTGTTCTATCTGTATAGGGTCCTACAATCGATACAAAACAGATATTGCAGGTTCTGACCAACTTCTATGGGTAACATCTGACCTGGAGGTAGCCTCTTTAAGGGTAATTTCATTTTGTTGATATTTGGGTGAAATTTAGAGATACTAAAGCCGAGACACTGGGATTTGGGTTCTAGCCTCCTACCCTTCTGTTCCCTATGATTGACAATGTAAAACCTCCCCATACATGAAAATAAATGTTATGCCTTTAGAAGTCAAGGTCACTCATCATCTCAAATCTAATCCATTAGATTTTCCAGGCTATGAGCATTTTCTCTAAAGTATGTAACATGCAAATAAGTAATAGGGTCCCTAACCTCTTGGGTCTTCATAGGGGAGGACATAACTCACACAGAAAAAAGTAGTATTTATATGAATTTTAAAACTAAAGTGGCAATTTGTTTTAAAAACTAATGAACTTCTCTATTTTTTCTTAAGGGAGAATACAAATTCTTTAGTTAGAAATAATGGCAAAAGTGAATTATTCCCGTGTCTTCTCTTCGAGTTTTGAACTTTAATCAACTGCCAAGATTTTCAAGTTCACTTAGCAAAATGCAGACTCGCTGAAGTTGAAACTACTTCACCAAGGCATGTTTAATAGACAAACTCAAAGGATGGTGTTCTCTCTGTCCGCGCCTCTGTTCTTAGGAACAGAACAGAGGCGACCAAGCAGCTGTTTCTGAATTGCATAAGCTCTGCTCCACGCGGGTTGGTTGAACACGCTTTGCTTTCTCTTACTTCTATCTCCACTGGCCTAACTCCATTAGCCCCGTGGGCCTCTTCCTTTCACCTAGCCTTTTATGGAGCCTCTGTCTTCCAACACTCTTTTCCTGTGGTCTCAAAGCATAGCCTGAAGACTTTTACAGTACCTCAAATCCTTTTAAGGACCTTTGAGAGATTAAAAAACATATATAATAATATTAAGATCTTACTTGCTTTTTCCACTGTGATAAATTTGCCCTGAAAGTGTAAAAACAATAGCGAGTGAAACTGCTGCCCAGCGTGAATCAAGGTAGTGGTTCCAAACCACGCCAGTAGTCATGGCATTTCTCCCCACTGTGCATTCCACTTAAGAATGTTCTGGATGAAACAGTAAAAATTATTAATTCAATGAGTGTTGACCCTTAAGTACGTTTCTTTTCAATATTTCACGTGAGGAAATGAGAAATATACCAAAGCACTTCTGCTACATACCAAGTACTACGGAGGTCTCAAGAAAAAATACATGCACTGAATATTTTGTCCTGGTATATGAAAACCCATTAGTTTATACAGACTACAGTCTAGTAGCCTACTTTGAGTGGGTCTTTGACTCATGCTCCACATTTTGTAAAAGCATGCATTTGTCATTCAGAAAATATTGGTTCATAGAGTTATACAAGTCTTCTAAATGTTGACTCATTAAATTTGAGATTCCATGAATTTATTTACCACTTATAGAATTTTTCTGGAACAATGAGAAAGAATATCCACAATTATATGAAAAGGGTATTAAAATACCCTACCTTTGCAAGCTATGTATTTGTGTACAGCCTCATTTTCTTCATATACGTCAACCAAAAGAACATAACACAACAGATTGAATGTTGAAGCAGATACGATAATCCAGATATCTTACATTGTTACACATCAGACAGATAAACAAAACACATAAGCAAATGGCTCTGGGTCCCCACAAGTTTTTAAAATTGTAGAGTGGTCCTGAGACCAAAACGTGTGAAAACTTATGATCTGGTCCAATCCTGTCTCATTCTGGAGACCTTTGTTCATGCCTCCTCTGAGGTCGTCTAGCACAACGCTTTGTGAACTTCAATTGTGCATGCAGACTACCTGGGGAAAACGCTGAATAAAATGCAGATTCTGATGCAGTCCCTCTGGGTTGAGACCTGAGCTCCTGCTCTTCTAATAGCTGCCCAGAAGATGCCAATGCTGGATGGCCATGGGCTCTACCTTAAGTAGCAAGGGTCTAACACATGCTGCCTGCATCCCTCACATAATTCTATCATTTACAGCCTTGTGACATTTGGGTTACCTTACTTCTATTATTATTATTACTGCTATTACCACCATTATTATTGTAGCTTATGAAAATATTGTCAAGTTGGTGTCAGAAACTGTGCTAAGAACCTTTTTGTGTTATCTCATTAGTGCTTACAGCATTCCTGTGACATCATTTCCATTACTATCCACAGCTCAGGAGACTGAGGAAAGGTAATTTGTCAACATTAATTCCTATGCCCATTAGACTCCATGGCCAATGCGACTAACCACTACATTATAGAGACTTACATCGTTTTCATTCTTACAATAGAATCCATTTTCCTTTGTATATCTCTTGCTTACCTTTCAGTTTAGATTATATGCTCCATGGGGTCAAAACGCAGGCATTATCTCAGTCATCTCTACATTTTGCCCACTGCTCTATTCAAATGGTGATGAATAAATAAATCATCATGAATGCTCGTGTAACCCTGCGAATGCAAAGCTGTTCCTCTTTACATATCTTTAGTAGAATATAAACTCGGGAGTATTTTAATATCCAGTAGTGATGCTGGATCTGATGAATTTTCATCTTTTTTCTCTAGCTCCTTTAGCCCAAAATGTAGGCCCATGATGTCTTATAAATGTATTTCTTGAGCACACAGCATGGTTGAACATTTATATTTCTTCTTAATTAATTAATTGGTAATACGTAAAAATTGGGGAATTTTATAAAAACTCCAGATCCATCGCTGTGGCTGGAATGGAGCCTCAATTCCATTTTAGATGAATTGACTAGCAACTAGAAGCAGTAGCTCTCTTTAGCAGGGTTCGTGGTTCACGCTCTCTTGCTTGATATGGGCCTGGTTTCACCAACCTTGCCCCCACCCCTCAAGTGCCTTCAGTCATTTAAGTTTGTGTCCCCAGTTTTAGGACACTAGTATGCTTTTAGAAATATTCCTCTTTTCACCACCATAGGTCAAAGAAGCAGTTATTGTATTAAAGTCTTTTCTATAAAATTCCTGACAGTGTATTTTTTTAAGAGCAGCTGAAATTTTTCTTGTTGAAGTTTCGTAATTGCCATGTTCTTCAAGGTTTCTGCAGTGGATCCCTCGCAGCCAATTGTTTCTGAGGTTTTGCCTTGAGAGGGAAGGAGAGAGAAACAGAGCAAATTGTGACTAGGAAGAGGTAAGAAGGGACTAACGTTTGGGAAATGGCATGGAATGACAATGGGAGATGAATCAATGAAGGAGAATGGAGAATAGAGTGTTTCAAAACTGGGTATTTTTGAAAGTTATCCATTCTATTTTTAAAAGTTTAAAATCATAATTCATAGTTTGTACCTGAAAGAGCAGTTTTTTTGTTTTTTTTGAAAGCCCAGGGTCAACTTCGACTTTCTCTTGAAAGCTTCATCAGGAAGGCCAAGTGTACCCTTAAGGAGGAAGAAAATAGCAACAATTAGCATTTGTATGGGCTTCTTAAAGTTTATAGAGCTCTTTTACTTGCCTTAACTCATTTGATCCTCACTGCAATCCAATGAGTATGTATTATTACCTTTCTATAATAGATAAAGACACCAAGCCTTAAAGCTCCCTCTCGCTTGCTCAAGGACACCTATCTATTAAGTAGACAGAATAATCTAACCACATCCTTTGTTCCTTCTATTCTCCACAGTAGCTTATTGGCATAAAACCACTATGAATGCATACAGTTAAGCTGCATATTGGACTAGAGCTCATTGAGATTAAGAACACTAACTTTTAGCATTGAATCTCCATAAAAACACTTGGTAAATATTTAATTAATTTAATCTGGGTATTACATTTAACATAATTCTTTTTCTCACTGCAGTTAACTGTACTTAGGGAGGCTTCTTTCTATTCTCAGCCCATCTTTGCTTGAAGTTAAGTTTATTTCTTCTATGTTTATGTTATTAAATGATATATGAGTGGAGAACCAATGCAACTTCATTGCCTTCTAGCTTTTTGTCCTGTTTCTAATGAAGGTGTGTGTGTATTGTGTGCATGTGTATATTGTGTATTTGTGTGCATATGTGTGAGATACAGGGAGATTGAAGCCAAAAATTGAGCTTTATAGACATGCATGCATTAACCCTGATTAGAATTTGACCTATAGCTTTTCTTTTCCATGTTTACTGTTGTCTTAGTAAGGGAGGCAACTAGCTAGTTTCTAAAGTCCCAGCTAGCATGAAACTCTACTTGTCAAAGTTTGGCATATCCACCTATATTTGCTCTAACAGCAATAGAGGCAACAAGAAACATGGTGATGTTGACAAAAAGAATGAAACTCTGTAAAATTTAGAGACATCTATTCTGAGCCAAATATGAGTGACCATAGCCTGTGACACAGACCTCAGGAGGTCCTGAGAACATGAGCCCAAGGTGGTCTTGGTGTAGTTTGATTTTATACATTTTAGGGAGACATAAGACTTCAGCCAAATGCATTTAAGACATACATTGGTTCGGTCCAGAAAGGTAGGCGGTGGGAGGCCTTCCAGCTTCTACGTAGATTTAAATATTTTCTGGTTGACAATTGGTTGAGTTTATCTAAAGACCTGGGATCAATTGAAAGAAATTCTAGGTTAATGGCCAGGTGCAATGGTTCACCCTTATAATCCCAGCATTTTAGGAGGCCAAGGCAGGCAGATTGCCTGAGGTCAGGAGTTTGACACTAGCCTAGCGAACATAACCACATCCCTACTAAGAATACTATGAATCCCTACTAAAATTACCTGGGTATGGTGGTGGGTGTCTGTAATCCCAGCCTCTTGGGGGTCTGAGGCAGGAAAATTGCCTGAACCTAGGAGGTAGAAGTTGCAGTGAGCAAAGATCACTCCATTGCACTCTAGTCTAGGGGTCAAGAGCAAAACTCCTTCTCAAAAAACAGAAGGAAAAATGAAAGAAATTCTGGGGTAAGATAAAGGATTGTGGAGACCCAAGTTCTTATTTGCAGAGGAAACCTTCAGGTAGTAGGCTTCAGGGAGAATAGGTTGTAAAATGTTTCTATCAGACTTAAAATCTGTGTTGAGGTTCATGCTGGAGAGGCATAATGAGACATCATATCCAACCCCACTTCCCATTATGATCTGAAACAGTCTCTCAGGTTAAATTTTAAAAGAGCCCGGCTTAGGAAGAAGCTCATTCAGATGGTTGGTGGCGGGGGTAGGGGGAGGTCTTAGAATTTTATTTGTGGTTTACAGTGAGGAGAGGGCTTTGTCTCCCCACCTCAGTCTAATCTCTGTCTCCTATTCCTTTATATGAACAACTAATATTTTCTAATAATTCATAAACTTATGTGCAGACTTAATGGCAATTCTTAGGTCCCATTTCTTACTAAATTTCCATCCTTAGGGCTATTCTGTAGAAATTCTGAAGTTCAGATTTTCTGTAGTCCCCAACTGTGAGCTCAGAGACATACAACTGTACATCTTCCTATAGCTGCCACCAGGGGTTCCTGAGAAATTACCCCTCTCATACGGCTGTGTCAAGGACCTCATCACAAAACCACACATGGATCTAGATGTATCCTTAGAAGTTCTGAGTTTGGCAAAATCACATTGTGCCTGTGCTTCTCTTTGGGCTTAAATTCTTGTCGCTTTCCCACACGTCGTTGACAAAATTGCATAACATTTAGCAAATGTTTACCATGTCCAAGCGTTTTGCATACATTGTCTCTAATCCTTATAAAACCCATGCAAAAATATAATTATCCTCGAGTTATAATGACTGAATTTAGATTCAGAAAGGATGAAGAGTTCATTCCAGAACTGGATTCGACTCCAGTTCTATTCCATTCCCAATCATGTGTTTTTCCCAATATATCATGCTATTGCAGCTTTCTGGTCTTTTTCTGGCTACAATTAACATCTGTGGACCCAAAGCAATTAATCACCAATAAAAAGCAGAGCAATCAGCAGATGCTTCTTCCCCAGAATTGAAGTCTATCTAGCCTGCTTACTGACTGTCCTGCCTCAGGCCTCCCTGCCTCTCTCTGCTTTACATGAAGAGTTCTAACCTAGTCCTGGGCATGGTGCTTGGATGCTCTGCAAAAGCTGGAATTCTGGCATTGGCCATCATCAGTTCATTCTTAATGCACTTTGCATAATGATCAATATGATCAATAACCAGCAGTAACAGGAATTTCCTAGGACACTCCATTTCACTCATGTTTCATGGCTCGTATAAAAAGATATCAGTCTTTTTCCATGTGATTCCAGATTTTTGAACAGGAGTAAACCCTACAAAATTATTTCTGCTGACACTTTACTTTGGAGATGACTAAACCAAGGCTTAGCGAGGTGACATGACTTTATTCACGGGTGCTGAGTAGATAGTGGAGGAGGACTAGAATACAGGTCTCCCAGCTCACCACACAGACCTCCTTCCAGAAACCACACTGAATCCAGAGGACTCTTGGGCAGCCATCACCCAGGTGAGTCATCTCTGCCTCTCTCCCAGTCCCAGCTGAACCAACAGCCAACATGGACATGAGATTTTTCCCAGTCTAAGTGGAAAGGCTGGAATGGAGTGGAATGCCTGAGTCTGAGTGGAAAGCCTGGCGAATGATGAATGTTAATCTAGAGCCCACTGTCCTTGATGAAACTGGGAGGTACCCTGCCATCAGACAACCTGGTTAGCAATCCAAACAGCAGGGTCAGCGGGTCCTGTCAGCTAGAGATGGACGTCCCGCTGGCAAGCTAAGAGCTTGGAGGCAGTTACATTGCATCTTGTCTCAGAAACAAACTTCCAAATAGTCTGAAGCCAAAACTTATGGAAATGCAGAGCAAACAGATGCAGGGATCTAGTTTAGACATTTTCCTTCTCTTGTCACTGAGAATTTTGAGGCTGGTTAAAAAAAGAAAAAGAAAAAACTGGGGGAGTAGGAGTGATAGTAGCTGGGACTCCATTTGAAGGGAGTTGGGCGAGAGAAGAGCCCAGTGGAAGACTGCCTTTCCATCAGTGACTGGAGACTTGAGCTGTATCAGGTGGATCTCATTTTAACTGCGGGATACTGGAGAGTCAGGTCACCTCTTCGGGTCGTAACTTTTTCATTGATAGAATGAGGAGCTCAGGCCAAGCCATCACTCAGACCTTTTCAGACCTTCCAACACAGAGAAATTAAAAAATTTAGCCATATAACCCAAAATGTATCTGAGACAGTTCTCAATCAAATTAGAGGTTTATTTTGCCAAGGTTATGGATAACTTCTGATGATAGTCTTAGGAGGTTTAAGAACGTGTGCCCAAGGTGGGTGGGTAACAGCTTGGTTTTATATATTTTAGGGAGACAGAAGTTACCAGGAAATACATCAATTCATACATTTAAGGTATATATTTGTTTGGCCCAGAAAGGCTGGACATCTCAAAATAGATGGGGGCGTGGAGTGGGCAGGGGGCTTCCAGGTCACGGGTGGACTCAAACATTTCCTGATTGGCAATTGGCTGAAAGAGTTAAGCTCTGCTTGAAGAATTGAATTCAATATTTTAAAAATGCTTGCTTGCATTTAGACAAAGGGGTTGTGGAAGCCAGGGTTCTTGTCATGCAGATGAAGCCTCCAGGTAGCAGGTTTCAGAGAAAGGAGAGAGTGAATGTCTCTTAACAGACCTTAAATGTGTCAGAGCTTCTGGAAAAGACTTGGTAAAGGAAGAAGATTCTTACAGAATGTAAATTTCCCCCACAAAATATAATTTGCAGGGCCATTTCAGAATATGTCAAAGAAATATGTTTTGGGGTAAAATACTTCGATTTCCTTCAGGGCCTGCTATCTGTCACATAACTCTAAACCAGAGTCAGGATGGAACTTGGTGTCTTATTGCTACAAAGAGTCTGTTTTGTTCATTTTAAGATATCTATTTTAATGTTAATGCTGGTCAGTTGGCTCTAAACTCCAAAAGGAAAAGGCTATAATGCAGTATATTTGACTCCTGATACCTGTCATGGCCTAAACTAATTTTTCAGGCTTCTTTGGGGTAACTTTTGCAAAAAGAGGAGTACATTCAATTGGTCAGAGGGCTTAGAATTTTATCTTTGGTTTACAACCAGTATCTTCCACCTAGATTTCATTTTCACTCACACCTTGCATGTGCCCCGTCAAACCTCCAGACCCTATGTCCCTTCCTAGCCTCTATCACTTTCCTGACCAACCTGAACAACTCATCAGTATTCTCAAACACCTTACTGTAATATCATCCTTATGTCCCAACACTTTGTTAATTCCTATTATCTGATCCGTTTCGTCACCCATTCCTAAGAAGGTAACTCTTGATGAAAAAAAAAACAAACAGAAAGACTTGGCCAGGCTTGGTGGCTCAAGCCTATAGTTGCAGCACTTTGGGAGGCTGAGGCAAGAGCATCACAAGGTCAAGAGACCAAGACCATCCTGGCCGACATGGTGAAACCCCGTCTCTATTAAAAGTATAAAAATTAGCTGGGCATGGTGGTGTGCAGTTGTAATCCCAGCTACTTGGGGGGCTGAGGCAGGAGAATCACTTGAACCCAGGCGTTGGATGTTGCAGTGAGCTGGGATTGCTGCACTTCTATTCAACATAATACTGAAAGTTCTAGCCAGATTATTAAGGAGGAATAAAGTCATCCAAATTGGAAAGAAGAAGTAAAACTATTTCTGTTCACTGGTGATATGATCTTATAAGTAGAAGACCCTAAACACACCACTAAAAATTGCTAGAACTAATAAATTCAGTAAAGTGACAGGATACAAAATCAGCACACAGAAATCAGTTCCATTTTTATGCACTCATAATAATCTAACATCAATCATGAATCTGTTTTGAAAATGTTAAGTTTAAAATTCTTACTCTATAACCAAGTAATGATGATGATAATTTACATAAATATACAGACTGATTGTAAGAAAAGGGTCTCTCTAGAGGCATAGTTTTGGGAGTCAATGAGTATAGCTTGCAGTTAAGGCTTTTGGTGCCAAATTCTATCAACTTCCTTTCCTTCCATGTAAAATGTAACCTAATTTTCACCCCTCCTAACTTTCTTTGTACTAGTCTAATAAGCCTTTTGCCTTTCCAGTGTCACATATTTTCACAACCTGTATTTCCTAATGCCTCTACGTCACATTTAACTCACATCTCATCTTCAATATGTCTACCCAATGTATACGTGTTTTCTTGTGTATGATTTCTTATTACAGGTGTAGACACCACTATTTACTGATTTTCCTCAGCTAAAAGGATTATTCAGCATTGATTCTTTCATAGCTTTCACCTGTGACATTCAACCGTTGCCAACTTTTGCCATATATGGCCTTAAGCGATTGTCATATCTAACCTCCTCTGTGCTTCTCATGGCCTCCCAAATTTTAAGCTTGAGTCTGGTGCCTTATACCACTCGCCCATCCTGCCACTTGACCTCCCTAAATCTTATTCAGAATTATATAGCTAACAGTAGGTTCCACCAGTCTCCCCACCTACCCTAAATTGCAATTCTGCCAGCCTGTGTTCCATTCCAGAAGCATGTTACTTTCCAGATATTTAAAATTGCCTAGCTTCACATATGTTTAAATTCCACTGGCACTTCAATAATTATCTCCAGTATTACCTCTTCTGGGGTACTTTCCTTGACTCCAACTCAAAATTAATTTCAGCTATCCACTAATTTTATAGCACTCTGTTTATCTGTACTTGTGTTTGGCATAGCCTGACTTTATATCCTGGTATTCATACCTATGTGTTTCCTTCTCTCTTCGGTGTAAGATTTTTAAGAATATAAACCATTCTTACTCATCATAGTCTCTTCAAGAACCAACATGGTAGCTGGCAAGTAGGTATCCATTAAATATTGATCCAATTTAAGTTATATATATGATATGGATTGGCTGTATCCCCACCCAAATCTCATCCTGAATTGTTCGCATAATCCCCACAAGTTGTGGGAGAAACCAGGTGGAGATAATTGAATCATTGAGACAGTTTCCCCCGTCCTGTTCTCATGATAGTGAGTTAGTTCTCACAAGGTCTGATGGTTTTATAGGGGCTTCCCACCTCACTAGGCACTCATTCTCCTTCCTGCCACCATGTGAAGAAAGATGTGTTTGCTTCGCCTTCTGCCATGATTGTAAGTTTCCTGGGGCCTCCCCAACTCTGCAGAAATGTGAGTGAATTAAGCCTCTTTCCTTTATAAATTACTCAGTCTCAGGCATGTTCTTATAGCTGCATGACATCAGACTAACACAATATGTAATTTGGGTTTTGTAATAGATATTTCTTAAATAATGTAACATTCTCAATTCCTTACTAAATTGTTCTTTCTCATAGTTAACTAAGGGTTTATCCATCCGGCGCCATGCTTGGAAAGAAAATGAGGCCCCTTTAGTGTCTAGAATAGCTTGATTGACATATCATTCCACCATCTATGAAGAAAGAGGGCTCTCTCTCTTACTTTGAAGAGGTGTCTTATCAAAAACATTTCCGAGAAATTACCCATCAACTGCAGAATCTTTTATTATTTCCTCTGTGGACTGATTCCAAATTATCCCCCGACCATTTTCTTGTAGCTTTTTCACCTGATAGTCACTAGGTATCCTACGGCCACCCTCACAATGAAAAGAATAAGTGCTGAAAGTAAGACAGAAGTCGCACTCCCAGAAGAGAGGACTCATTCATTCAATAGGCATTGACTAAGTGCTCATTGTATATAGAGTAGAATATTAAATGCTGTGGAAGATCACAGAAGAAGTTCAAAGCTGAGGGCTCTGTCTTCATTTATTTTTAAAAATGAATTTGTAAGGAAGACAAAGATAACATAGATTAAAAACTTGAGAATTACAGTGTATTAGTAAATTACAAAATGTACTTACAATTTAAGTAATGCAAAGGATTGTAACTAAAAGCATGATCCCATCTCAAGGTGATTTGTTTTGTTTTTGTTTTTGTTTTTGTTTTTGAGATGGAGTCTTACTCTGTCACCCAGACTGGAGTGCAGTGGAATGATCTCAGCTCACTGCACCCTCTACCTCCTGGGTTGAAGTGATTCTCCTGCCTCAGCCTCCCAAGTAGCTGGAATTACAGGTGCCTGCCACCACGCCCAACCAATTTTTGTATTTTTAGTAGAGACAAGGTTTCACCATGTTGGTCAGGCTGGTCTCGAACTCCTGACCAGGTGATATACCCACCTTGGTCTTCCAAAGTGCAGGAATTACAGGCGTGAGCCACCCCATCTGGCCGATTTGCTCTTTTTTCTTATTTCTTATGCTATGCTCATTTGTCTGCCTGTCCCAGTGCTTCTCTCTATTACCAACGTTAAGTTTATTTTAGATTCTTCCAGAAGATTTCTTTGGCTATTCCAGTCAACAGTTGTGTTCAACTCTTCAGCACTATAGCACTTATTGTCTGTTACTCTCAGTCGGCTGTCATTGCATAATGCCTTATTATCTTATCCATATGCCAGTAAAAATTGTCACTGCTTACTGAGCTTCTATCGTGAGGGCTACTATGCGTTAAGCATAGCACATGGATTATTTCATGTAAATGCCACAAGACCCTATCAGGTGTAATTTTTTGACTGTTATTTTACAAATGGAGAAACAAAACTATTTAACGTACCCCAAAATATTTGAATTCTAGTCAATCTAAATTCTAGAAACATGCCCTAAATGTACTTCTCTGAATAGTTCTTAGCCTTTTGTGGTGGGTGGTGGTAAGGGGAGCATGTCACTCACCCCACTGAAAACTTAATAAGTTTAATTGCCATTTCCCTCAACATATGATTGCATCTTTTGGGTATAAGAAACCCAGAATAAACTCAACTAAAATAAACACAAAAGAAGTAATAAAGAGGACAGAAATAAATAAAATAGAAAAGAGATACAATAGAGTATATAAACAAAGACAAAAGTTGGGTCTTCAAAATTTGAAAAACAAATACATGTCAACACACAAAAATCCCTGGAAAAATTTATTAAGAAAACAAAAGAATAAAGCACAAATTAAGAATTTTTGAAATGTAAAGGATAATGAAATTATAAAAATTTAGAAGAAACATCAGAAATTTAACAGAAAAGTAAGCATATTGTAAATAATAATTTAAGTAAATAATTTTGAACATAAATAATATAAAATGCACACATTCATAGGAAAAAATCTAGGCCCATCACCATGGTTCAGACCTGTAATTCCAGCACTTGGAAAGCTGAGGTGGGAGGCTTTCTTGAGCCCAGGAGTTCAAGACCAGTCTGGGCAACACAGGGAGACCCCATCTCTATAAAGAATTTAAAAAATTAGCCACATGTGGTAGTGCCTGCAGTCTCAGCTACCTGGGAGGCTGAGGTGGGAGGATTGCTTGAGCCTGAGAGGTCAAGGCTACAGTGAACCGTGATTGTGTCACTGCATACAAACCTAAGTGACAGAGCAAGAACCTGTCTCAAAAAAATAAAAATCCAATCAAAATTGACCCGAGACATAATAATGATTCTATCATTACTACATATATTATATATTGACTCCTAATTTTAAACAATTTCTACCAAGAAAACATCATAGTATCTAACCATTGTGGTCAAATGCCATCTTTGAGGAATATATTCCAATCCTATAAAATTATTTCAAAAGAAAGGACGTAATCCTCCCAAACTTATTTTATGAGGCTATTACAGTCATAACGTAAACCAGAGGACAGTCCAAGGGAGAGAAAATGAGAGGCCAATTTCACTCAAGAATATAGATTCAAATGTTCTAAACAAAACACTAGCAAACCTGATCCAGCAATGTTGAAAGGAAATGCTTCATGACCAAGCCGGGTTTATCCTAGGGATGCAAAATTGATTTGACGCCAGAAAATCTATCTATATAAATTCTCACATTAATATATTAAAAAAGAAAAACAGTGTAACTCAACTGAAGCCAAAAAATTAAATGTCACAGCCACTCATGATTTAAAAAAAAAATAACAAAACCCAGAATAGAAAAGAAGAAACTTCCTTAATCTGATAAAGTTTCAAATAAAAAACACTACAACAAAGATCATATTTAATTTTGAAATCATTAGAACATTTCCTCTTAAAAAAAGAATAAAACGCAAGAATGTCTAGCAGCACTTCTGTTCAGCATGATGTCTCCTCACCCACGTGAAAACCCAGTCCCCAGTATCCACTGCCTTTAAGGCAAAACTCAAGCAGAGATCTCTGAGTGACGTGGGCTCAGTACACCCATGTTTATTCCTGGGTGCTTTCAATCTTCCTTCATGCCCCTCCCAACTTTTCCCTGAGCAATATCCTAAATAACCCACTGTCATCAGTTCTAAATTAGTGTATCTGCTAGGTAGGTCAGGAAGGACCGCTCAAACTCACGAGAAGATGATTTCTTCTTCCCTAACTGCCAATGTTCCAGGCTTGTTTGGAAGTCTCCCAACATAGTGTGTGGTTTCAATCACCACTCTGTACCTCTGCATGTGCCCTCTCCTTCACCTCATGCCTTCTCTCCTCCCTTCCACGTCATGGATCTGTCACACCCTTCAAAAATGCATTTGGGAAGGTGAGCTCTTGAGTGGTGGTCAATGACTGTGGGTTCAGTTACCAAAGGCAGAGATAGGAGCAAGCTCACTCTTTTTTTTTTTTTGAGACGGAGTCTCACTCTGTCGCCCAAGCTGGAGTGCAATGGCACAATCTTGGCTCACTGTAACCTCCACCTCCCAGGTTCAAGCGATTCTTCTGTCTCAGCCTCCCAAGTAGCTAGAATTACAGGTGCCTGCCACGACGCTCAGTTAATTTATGCATTTTTAGTAGAGGTGGAGTTTCACCATGTTGGCCAGGCTGGTCTCAAACCCCTGACCTCAGGTGATCCACCAGCCTCGGCCTCCCAAAGTGTTAGGATTGCAGATGTGAGCCAACATGCCTGGCA
Organism: Cheracebus regulus; assembly: GCA_963574635.1. Taxonomy (NCBI): domain Eukaryota; kingdom Metazoa; phylum Chordata; class Mammalia; order Primates; family Pitheciidae; genus Cheracebus; species Cheracebus regulus. Next base: position 31,209 of record CAUYQU010040020.1, on the reverse strand, counting down.
GACTCTTCTTATAAGGGCACTAATCCTAGCTGACTTGGGCTTCACCCTCATGACTTCATCTAACTGTAATTTCCTCCCCCAAGCCCCACTCCCAGATGTAATTTGACTATTAACTGGAAAATCACTTAATAAATATACAGCCTCCCAGAGTGACTGAAGGATAGTGAGTATTTGGTTGCTTTTTTCTGGGATGTTTATTTTTGAAATAATCCATCATTTCCTCAAAGCCATTTCCAATTATACACATAAAAGAAAGAAATTTATCTTTTTTCTTAATGGCCATAGTACTTTATTTTATCTATGCCTGACTGACAACCCTGACTATTCTTTGTCTTTCATCATACATTTTTTGTCTGTAAGTCTTATCTTTCCTATTAAGCAGTTAAGCCCTCTACTAATCTACCTTTATATGTCTTAAATAATCTTTGCAAACATATCAGTCTCTTACTAAAGAAATACATGAATAAAACAATAAATAACATATTGAATACTTAATATGTTCTTATGTATTATGTTAAGCACTTTGCATGTATTATTTAATATACACATGCAAAGCACTCTAAATAGATTCCATTAGTAACCTCACTACACAAATGAGGAAACAGAGGCACTGAGAGTTTTTTTTTCTAAACCAGTATGTCCGAAGTCACATGACTGTAATGATCAAAACCAGTTTTGCAGCTGGGGCTATCACATGGCCAGTAAGCTTAACTGGCCGGCTTTTATGCCTCCCTATGAACAGCCCTGTAAGAGACAGCAATGAATATAGGAAAGCCTCCGGTTTTGTGATCCACTCTTGCTTTCTTAGTCTGCTTAGGCTACCATAACAAAATATCATAGATTAAGTGTCTTAAACAACAGAAATTTATCTCTTACAATTCTTGAGGCTGGGAAGAAAGTCCAAGATCAAGGTGCTGGCAAAATAGTTTTCATTCTGGGGCCTCTTCTTTTGACTTGCAGGCAGCCACCATCTCTCTGTGTACTCACATGACTTCTGTGTGCATGAGGGACTGGTGTGGGTGGCGGGAGGAGCAAGCTCTCCCAAGACCCTTCTTATAAGGGTAATAATCATAGTTGACTTGGGCTTCACCCTCATGACTTCATGTAACTGTCATTTCCTCCCCAAAGCCCCATCTCCAAAGACCATAACATTGGAGGTTAAAGCTTCAACAAATAAATTTTGGGATTTCGAGGGGACACAAACATTTAGTCAATAACCCCTCTTCCTTTTTTATTTTTTAAATTTACTTTATTTATTTGAGACAGTGTCTCTCTCTGGAGTGCAGTGGTAGGATCTCGGCTCACTGCAACCTCAGCCTCCCAGGTTCAAGTGATTCTCCTGCCTCAGCCTCCTGAGTAGCTGGGATTGCAGGTGCCCACCACCATGCATGGCTAATTTTGTTGTTGTATTTTTAGTAAAGACACGGTTTCACCATGTTGGGCAGGCTGGCTTTGAACTCCTGACCTCAGGTGATACACCCACCTTTTTTTTTTAATTGTACTTCAGGTTCCGGGATACATGTGCAGGTCACACAGGATTGTTGCATAGATGCACACATGGCAAGGTGGTTTGCTGCCTCCATCTGCCCGTCACCTATATCTGGCATTTCTCCCCATGTTATCGCTCCCCACCTGACACAGTCCATCCCCTAGCCACCCCCAACAAACCCCAGTGTGAGATGCTCCCCTCCCTGTGTCCATGTGTTCTCATTGTTCAACACCAGCCTATGAGTGAGAACATGCAGTGTTTGATTTTCTGTTTTTGTGTCAGTTTGCTGAGAATGATGGTTTTCAGATTCATCCATGTCCCTACAAATGACACGAACTCATCGTTTTTTATGGCTGCATAGTATTCCATGGTGTATATATGCCACATTTTCTTTGTCCAGTCTATCATTGACGGGCATTTGCCACCCACCTTTTTTTAAACAGCATTTATTTTCTTACAGTTCTGGAGGCTAGAAATCCCAGATCAAGGTGTCATCAGGTCAGGTTTCTCTGGAGACCACTCTCCTTGGCCTGCAGATGGCCATCTTCTCACTGTGTCCTCACAAAGCCTTTTCTCTGTGGATGCACACTCTGGTCCCATAACACTTGCAAATAAAAAACAAAACAATACAAAAACAAAAACCCTGAATCTTTAACCCAGTTCTTCCTGCTGAGAAAATTCAGGAAATCATTTGCCCCTCAGCATTAGTCTTCCAAACTGTAAAATAAGAGCTGTTATAGGTGGGTTTGAAGGTTGCTTTTACCCTGTGATTTTGTATGCTATCAAACTTTGCTTACCGTATTTCCTTAATACAAACACCACTTTGCAGAGATTCCTTACCAAACTTCCTATGTGATCTAGTTAAGCTCATCTCTATGCCTCTACATTCTGTCTTTCTAATTCAAAGCACCTTGTCCCTTGCTCTTGGCTGGTCCCATTCTACTTTCCTTAAAGATACCACTTTCATCCTACCTTTTCATGAAGGCCATGCCAGCCCACACTAATCGCCCTCTTCCCAGAGTAACAAAGCACCTTCTCTTTTACACTGTGCTCTAGGCATTTATTTCATGTTGTTTTCCAGGGGCATTTGAAATAGAAAATCCTTGAGTTTAAAAATTATGCCCTTTCAGTGTTCTACAGCATGTACCACAACCATGGACACACTATAAAAACTCATTTACATGTGATTATTTAATTGGGGAAAAAATTACCTGATGCTTAATGAAGAGAGAACACTATGAGAAAATCTAAAGAGTCTACGGGATTAGTTAGAAGCTTTGGTATGACATTGTCCAAGGTTATGGTATATTAGGAAAATCAGAATAGATTGTATTGAAGTCATGGCCCATACGGTAGACCCGAGTAAATGTCTTCTGTTGACACAGCTGGATAATATAAGACAGAATGAGATCCATGTCTATTAAAATCAGCATTCTTTACTACGCAGTCATACAAAAAGGAGAGATCATGTTCTTTTCAGGAACATAGATGGAGCTGGATGCCATCCAGTCTCAGCAAACTAGCCTAAGAACAGAAAACCAAATGCTGCATGTTCTCACTAACAAGTGGGAGCTAAACAATGAGAACACATGGACACACAGAGGGGAAACACACACACTGGGGCCTACTTGAGGGTGGAGAGTGGGAGGAGGAAGATCAGAAAAAATAGCTGTTGCGTACTAGGCTTAGTGTCTGGGTGATGAAATAATCAATACAACAAGCCCCGTTGACATGAGTTCACTTATACAACAGACCTGCAAATGTATCTCTGAACCTAAAATAAAAGTTAAAAAAAAATCAGCATTCATTGAAAAAAAGAAAACTGGCTTTTTTTTTTTAAGGAAAAAACCCCCACAACATCAAAAACAACAAAAAAAGCAACCTACAAGCAATAACACAACAATGACAAAGACTGTCTACCACGAAAAATGTCAGGAAAATTATAGTTAAAGCAGTGATAAGCACAGATTTTCTTTCCCAAACATGATCAGTATAGAGTGAGGATCGACAGGCTGGGCGGCTTGAACAAGCTAGTTCTTGAATCATTTCTCTTTAGTCCTGTCTGGTTGCATACTAGTCCACGATCTGTAGTCTCCTCTCAAAATGCAATCATCTCTATCTTTTCTCTCTTCACTTTATTCCTGGATGTTAACCTTACTTCCTGCTTCACCAAGAAAAATGAAACTAAGAGAAAGGAACTCACTCAGCTTACATAGTTCTCCTTTCTTTACTGCTTCATCAGGGACTCCCTCCCTCAATTATCCCCCAGATCTTCGGTATGATCACTTCTCCCGTCCTATTCTCTCTTCTAATAGCACTCAAATAATTTCAAAATCTCTTTCATTTGAATAGAAAAAGAAAATCCCCGCATCTCATTTTTCTTACTCCACCTCTTTGACCTTCATTGACAAACTGCATTAAAAATCTGACTCTCCCTCATATCTCTCTCCTTAGCTCCCATTATCTAGTTAACCAGTTGCAGTCTGGTTCATAACATCATGAACCCTGAGGTAATAAACAGTGCTCTCAAGGTCATTAAGCACATATTTTGTTGTCAGATTCTGTAGAGCTTGGAAGTGGCTTTGGGTTCAGATGCTCCCGGGTGTGACTCAGCTCCTCTGTTTACCAGCTGCTTGACCCTCTGAGGTTGCTTAACTTTAAACCTCATTTACCACCTCTGTAAAGTGAATATAACAAATCCTTCATCAGAGGACTGTCCTGATAATTAGGTGGGGAAATGTGTCTAATGAACTTGGCCCGATTCCTGTCTAGTGTGTGAGCATGTACTGAGGGCTTACTACTGTTGATTTCTCTATACCTTTGATCATGTTGCTGCCTTCCTCCTTCCTGACCTCCTGTGTCTGCTTAGCTTGTAATGTCATGGGTTGTTTCTGCAATGCTAATCATATCCTTCTCCAATGGTTCCAGATAAATTTAGAAATGTAATAGAAATCAAATCAGGGTCGGCTGGGTGTGATGGCTCATGCCTGTAATCCCAGCACTTTGGGAAGCTGAAGCAGGTGGATTACCTGACGTCAGGAGTTCAAGACCAGCCTGGCCAACTTGGCGAAACCCCGTCTCTACTAAAATACAAAAATTAGCAGAATGTGGTGGCGGAATGTGGTGGCAGATGCCTGTAATCCCAGGTACTTGGAAGGCTGAGGCAGGAAAATCGCTTGAACCCAGGAGACAGAGGTTGCAGTGAGCTGAGATTGTGCAACTGCACTCCATCCTGGGTAAGAGAGAAAGACTGTCAAGAAAGAAAAGACAGAAAGAAGGAAGGAAGGAGGGAGGGAAGGAAGGAAGGAAGGAAGGAAGGAAGGAAGGAAGGAAGGAAGGAAGGAAGGAAGGAAGGAAGGAAGGAAGGAAGGGAAAGAAATCAAATCAGAGTGAAAATGTTAGCTTAACTGTAGGTCAAACTGTACTGGGGACTTTATGTATGACAAAACTGAGACTCTGTCACTTTCCTCGAAGTCTAAAGGAATTTGGACCCACATGAAATCATAGCTCCATCTGACCCAGCCAGTTACACTTTTCAGCACAGACCTCACCACCTTCCTCCCTTTTCCTCATCACAGGCAGCTTGTACTAATTGTTTTCTTAGAATCTTTTTACCTAAATCACTTTGTTTAGTTGTTTAAGAAACATTGTACATATGCACAACCTGCCGAGGCAGATTTTCCCACAAGTTTTATGCTGCACGGAAAACTCTGTTAACACCTTTAAACTAGGTTTGCATAGCTGAAATGCAATACATTTTGACCTCTATTCTCTTGTTTTGTTTTTGCAAGTCATGGGGAAATACTTACATAACAGCTCGATCTTTATGGAAATTGTGCTGATGGAGCTCTGATCTTCCAGCCGTAGGCTGGGTCTGGCTCCAGCCAACGAACAGCATCATCCCCTTACCCACCAGGGGTAGTTCCAAGGCCCCCAGGAGATACTGAAAACTGTGAATGGCATCAAGCCCTATGTGTACTAGATTTTTTACTACACATACATGTCTATCGCTATGGTTGGGATAATTAGGCCTGATCAAGTTTCATGTCGCAATTTGATCCCCCGTGTTGGCGGTGGGGCCTGATAAGAAGTGTTTAGATCCTGGCAGAAGATGCTTCATGAATGACTTGGTGCCATTCTCCTGGGAGTGAGTGAGTTCTCATTCAGTTCTCATGAGAACTGTTTCTTTTAGAGTCTGACACCTCCTCTTGTCTCTTTCTTCTTCCCCGAGCTGGATGCCTTTTCTCCTTCTGCCCTTGGACATCAGACTTCAGGTTCGTCAGCCTTTGGACTCTGAAACTTGTACCAGTGGCCTCCCTGGGGCTTTCAGGCATTCGGCCTCAGGGTGGGGGCTGCTCTGCTAGCTTCCCTGCTTCTCAGGTTCCACACTTAGACGGGCTCACTAAGTTTGTGGACATTTTCGTGTTCATGACATCATGAAGCTTATCACATCATGAACCCTGAAATAATAAACAGTGCTCTTAAGGTCATTAAACACCTATTTTGTTGTCAGATTCTGTAGATATTGAAAGTGGCTTTGGGTTCATACACTCTAGGGTGTGACTCCTAGCTCCTCTGTTTAGCAGCTGTCTGACCTTCTTCAGTTGACTATCATTCCCCACCTTGCAGAAATCATTTAAACCTATCTAGTGGTGATAGGTAGATATCACCTTATGGTTGTGAGCCAATTCTCCTTAAAATAATTTCCTTTTCAAATATATGTATTCTATGGATTCTGTCCCTCTGGAGAAGGAACCCTGACTAATAAACTTATGATAAAGTTTAATTTATAAATTAGACATAGTTAAGAGATTAACAACAATTAATAATAATAAAATAGAACATTGTAACAATACAGTGTAATAAAGTTACATGAATGTCTCTCTCTTAAGACGTCTGATTGCACTATGCTTACCCTTCTTGTGCTGATGTGAGATGAAGTGAGACAAATGACTTAGAAATTGTGACGTAGCATTGTTAAATAAAAAAGGGTGACGTGAATACAAGCATTGCCATATCATGACCACTGATCTGTAGCTGAGACAGCTGCTAGTTGACTCATGTGCTGATGACATCTACAGTATGGATTTGCTGGACAAAAGGATGATTCATATCTTGAGTGGGACAGAGCAGGACTGGGAGGGATTTTATCACTCTACTCAGAACGGTGAACAATTTGAAACTTATGAATTGCTGATTTCTGGAATTTTCCATTTAATATATTCAGTCCATGGTTGACCTTGGGTAAATAAAACCGTGGAAAAGAGGAGACAACTGTATTAGCTGGCAGAGAGAAAAATGGGACTTGCTTCCTTGAACAGCCCCCACAACTTAGTGGGAACCATAAAATTTCTATGTTGCCCATTCATAGACACCCACATGTTGAGTAAGGGTGTGAGGCTTCTGGGGTTTCCACATATACAGTATGGTCCAGGAGCTACCTCTAAATGACATGGTAAGACAGAATCAGAAGCAAGTAAGCGTCCTGTGTTGGACCTTTACATGCTGTGGGCACTTACATTTTACCATGTGATTTCAAAGCCAGTCCCACATTCCAATCGTTCATTTTTTTGTTTTTTGTTTTAAATTATTGTTTCATTTTGTTTTCTATAGCTCTAAGCAGGATGCAAATTCTGTAATGAACCAATCCTCAGGCTATACAATAATAGAAATAGTTTATATTAGAGGCATGCCTCACTCTGTCTCACCGGCTATGCTCCAAAGAAGTTCTGTTTATATCAGAATTTTCCAAATTGAAGTATATTTTATTTTATTATAGATTTAGGAGATACATGTGCTGGTTTGTTCCATGCGTGTACTGTGAAATGCTGGGATTTGGGCTTCTGGTGAACCCATCACTGAAATAGTAAAGCCAATAGGTGGGTTTTCCAACCCAGGTCCCCTTCCCCCCCTCACTGCTTTTGGAGTCTCTGATGTCTATTGTTTCTATCTTTATAACAATACGTACCTATTGTTTCGCTCCTGGATATAAGTGAGAACATTTGAGGGTTTTCTCCTGCGTTATTTTGCTGAGGATAATAGTCTCCAGCTGCACCCATGTTGCCACTAAGGACATGAATGTGAATGTGTGTGTGTGTGTGTGTGTGTTTTTAATGTCTGTGTAGCACCCCCTGGTATATTTGTAACATATTTACTTTATTCATTCCACTGTTGGCAGACACTTAGGTTGATTCTATGCTTTTACTCTTGTGAATAATGCTGTGATAAACATACAAATGCATATGTGTTTTTTATTAAACAATTCTTTTCCTTTGGGGATGTACCCATTCATAGGATTGCTGGGTCAAAGTTTCATTTTCAGTTCTTTGAGAAATTTCTGTTTTCCATAGGGGTTGAACTAATTTACATCCCACCAACAGTGTGTAAGTGTTCCCTTTTCTCCACAACCTTGCCAACAGCTGTTATTTTTTGACTTTTTAACAATAGTCATTCTGATTAGTGTGAGATGCTATCTTATTGTGGTTTTAATTTGCATTTTTCTGATGATTAGTGATGTTGAACATTTCTTCACGTTTGTTGTCCACTTGTATGTCTTCTTTTAAGAAGTGTCTTTGAGATGGCATATTCTATAATCAGTTGAGAACATTAGAGTACTGAGAAAATAATTCTGGAATAAGAATTAAAAGGCCTCTCATGCCTGTAATCCAAGCACTTTGGGAGGTGGAGGCGGACAGATCACAAGGTCGGGAGTTCAAGACCAGCCTAGCTGATATGGTGAAATCCTGTCTCTACCAAACAGAAAAACAAAAATTAGCTGGGCATGGTGGCACATGCCTGTAGTCCCAGCTACTTGGGAGGCTGTGGCAGGACAACCTGTGAGGTGGAGGTTGCAGTGAGCTGAGATTGTGCCACTGCACATGCACTCCAGCGTGGGTGACAGAGCAAGACCCCATCTCAAAAAAAAAAAAAAAAAGAATTATAAGGCCTCTATTTTACTACCTACTACCCAGTCTGACACTACCTACCTAGGTAGTCATAGCTTTGGACAAATTACACAGGTCTATAAAGAGCTTTATTTATTAACAGTAAAATGGGAAGTTTTGATAACTACACTCCATCCAGTTCTCTAAATTCTTTGACAAAGAATTCAATGTGTACCTATTTAGACAGTTTGGGTTTGGGGATGTTAAACCGGGTTAGAGCAAAGACTCAACTCCATTCTCTTTGCTGTATATTCTGGAGTTGATGCCTTACCTATTTCTTTGCAGTGAGCAGAAATATTGGCAAAGCTATGTTTCTTAATGCTGGAGAACTGCTTTATATAACCCTATCTAGAAGATAATGACTTTTCCTCTACTAAACATCTTGACAGAAACAAATCTTCTGACTGTAAGGAAACACAGAGCTGCAACAACCTTTGATCAGTTGGGTTAGATTCTGGGAAGAAGATTCTCAGTAGTGCACAGCTGGCCAGAGGAACCCTGACTGTCACTGCATTCATGTCAACAGGCAACTGTGTAATAAAGCAGCAGGATAAGCACAGTTTGGTTTGAAAGCAAACTCTTAATCCAAAATAAAATTTTTCCTGGAGGAGCAGCGTACTAGGAGGTGGCTTTCTTTTACTAAGTGAGCTGGGCTGTGTGGTCATCCAACCATATGCAAGGAGAAAGAGCATGTTTCAGTGGCCATGAGATTCCTTAGGATTGCACCTTAGCTTCACATTAAATTTAATCTTCTTAGGTAAATTTAAAATCATATGTCATATGGAATAGCTCAGTTAATCCACAAGCATGCCTCTGGCAGACACTATGTGCCTGGCACTATGATAAGTTGCCAGATCTGCCCTGGCCGACCGACGAAGGAAAGGAGTACTCAGACACAGGTATGCAGTGTAAGAGCAGTGAGGGGAACTCTTGGCTCTGGTGGCAAAGTGTAGCAGCCTCAAGAAGCTGGAGCTGCTCGCTTTTATTCAGTGCAGGCACAGTACAGAAAGCCTGGAACAAACACAATCTGTGGGTAATTAACGTTTATTGTTCCCTGTTCAGGGAACTTCACAGTTCGCAGGTGATCAAAGGTCAGTCCCTGGTTGATGTAAATAAACAAGCCTGTTTAAGATAAATTCCCCTACACTCCCTTGTACCTACTCCTTGCCCTCTGCCTCAGGGTTATAGAACAGCTGTCTTCAGCTATTCTCCCCTGGAGCTTTGCAGAGTCCTCTGACCTTTCAGAAGGCCTGCTTCTTTGCCTATAGTTTCTCCCACTATTCTGACCAATCCCCTACAGGAAGTTTCAGAGGTATCACTATAGCTGCAAAACTACAAGCTACTGCCCCTGCCCAGGAATAACTGATTATGCAGAATCTCTCATGTAAAATAACATTGCTACGAGTAAATATTTCATGACTGTAGGAAAAAAGTGGATGAATTTACCTAATTGCAGGTGACCTAGGAAAAGTTTCTTACACGTTCTTTGTGTTCACTACTTTATCTGAGAAAAGGGAAATAATAATAATAATGCATACATTTAGGGTTTATTAGGTAGATTAAGTGAATTAATACAGGAAAGTAGTCAATGAATGTTAGCTTTTATTATTACTTAGGAGATAAAATATGTATGCACATAAAACAAAAGATAAAATTCTATGATAAAATAATAAATGATCCATTATAGGCAAGCAGAAAATAGCAAACTGTTAGACTGGGATTTCCTGAGGTGACATAGATAGAGCACAAAGACAAACTGAGTAAGAGAAGCATCAGTATGGGTGGAACCCATGCTTGGATGGGGCCTGGAAGGATGCGTGGGAGGTGGCTGGGCAGATGGAGGGGCTGGCAAGTTGGTAAGCTGTGAATGATTGAAACTTCAGTATCAGTTTACTACACACATGAATATTTAAGAATTCAACTTTCAGGGTGCTATAGAAATCTACTTATAGAATGTTGAGATAAATATGGGCCTGTATAAGTTAAATTATTGGAGAGACTCTATCTTCATGTTATTGTGTATACCCACATACACACAAGTACTTCACTTTTCGAATGCATAGCATGGAGCAGGAACAAATCACATCTTCCCCAGTGATTCAGGAACAAGGGAAAAATATGATATCCTAATAATTTTGTACATTTGTTTTTAATAATACTAGATTACATCCTAAAATTTGTCTGGGTATTCTCAAATATAATCAAGTATACTAAAATATAAGTAAGGTAAGATAAACTATAATTTATTAATGACATCAAATAGTATGTTTCGAGGTAATTGCATACCCAGTAAGGGGATCACCTTTGAGAATATCAACAGTGATACAGGAAGATGGACATAAACTGGAAGAGAGACTATGGTAAGATGACTACGATACCTGGGTGTTAACATGAGGAATAAGAGGGTCTGAAGTACTAATGCTTCCTTCATGTATCATGACATGATACATCTTTATTTACTCAACACCGATCAGTTGTTGACTGTATTACATAATGAAGATACAGCACAGATTAGAAAAAAACATATGTTCTGCCTAGCTGCCTAATCAATATTGTATGATTAAGTTGTCTAATCATAGCATATAATTATACATCTTTGTAGAGCATAAAAGAAATGTACAAAGAGTACATTTCAGGGCCCCTGTAGCTACTTGGGGAAAGGTGAGCAGACTTTGTTAGTATGACAGCTACAACTATAAGCCATCTAGCATACAACTGGAAAATCCCTTTGCTGTTTCCAGAGAGGCAGACAGAAATTCTAGTCATCTTCGGACAAGATGAGGGATAAGTTGGGTAACTCTGGGCTCTGGCTACCATGAACTCGTGTTAACAAAGGGCCTTCATGGCCAGGTGCGGTGGCTCATGCCTATAATCCCAGCGCTTTGGGAGGGGCTGAGGCAAGCAGATTGCTTGAGCTCAGGAGTTTGAGACTAGCCTGAGTAACATGGTAAAACCCCATCTCTACCAAATACAAATAAATTAGCCAGGCATGGTGGAGCATGTCTGTGGTCCCAGCTACTCAGGAGGCTGAGGTGGGAGGATCACTTGAGGCCAGGAAAGGGAGGTTGAATTAAGCCAAGATCATGCCACTGCACTCCAGCCTGCGCGACTGAGTGGGACCCTATCTCAAATAAAACCAAGCTAAACCACAGAGGGCCTCCTCAAATCATTCACATGTATCTTCATGGCAAGAGATGTGCAGGGATTATTTGGCCAAGCCACACTCTCTAACACCTCCTCCTCATGTCTATCTGTGTGCACAAATAGACACACACACACACACACACACACACATGCATGCAAACACACATACACACAGAATCATCAAAGCCATTTCTGCTATCTGTGCATCGAGAAATAATTGCAATTGTTGCCCCCTGCCCTTCTTCATTACCCATGCAAAAGATAGATGGGCTCAAATTCATTGCAAAAGCCTGGAGCTAGGCAAGAAATCTTGAATTCGTCCAGGTCTTCTCAAAATTGCCCAGGGCAGAGACACCAGAGCTGCTTCTTGAGTCTCACAGATCAATTCTCAGGATGAAGCAGAAATAGTCCTCCAGGCTGAAATGAAATATTCCAGCTGTCAATGTATATATTTCATGCATCCCAAACTGTGGGCAATTGAGCAATTTCTATTTTGCAATGGAAAATACAAAAAAATACTTATTGAATATCTAATACATCTCTGTGGTATATTTACTTTGGGCATTTCTGGAATAAATAAGATTGTGAAGGTGCATACAGCCTGATGTAAAATGCCCATTAATCAGGTAAATTACAGGGTAATGAGTACCTCCCAGGGGGGTACCTTGAGAACAGATTGCAGGGGGTCTTCTCCAATCTAGGTGGCCTCTACATGGATGCCATTCTTAGGCTGAAGGATGAGAAGGGCTTAGGTGAGAGAAAGGTAGTAGGCAGGAAAATCATGATGTTCCAAACCTAGGAAACACAGGTAGATAAGAACAAAAAGAGGGAAGAAAGGCTGTTTAAAAAATTTGAGCCCTGGAAAAGACTTGTCTGTTTGATTCTGAATCCGCCTCCTGTGAGTTTGCCGTCAGCCTCAAGGAACTGACCCATAGGGATGATACCACAAGGTTCATTTGCCCTGGGCTTCTGTTTGGCCAATAGGGATCTTTGGAAGATGTAAGAGAGAGGGTGGAAAGTAAGTGCAGGCTGTTAGTAGCTTTTCTTTTTCTGTGGTTGCCTTGAGCTGGTTATGTCCTTGGATCAAAGGTCACTTCTCCTTTCAAAGTGGCATTATCTGCCTACTTCTGTCTTTCCTGGTTCTGACATCATTCTCTCTTCATCTCTTCTGGCCTAACTGGTAGCCTGTTACTAGTCAAAGGTAACTGTATGAATCTTTGGAGACGCCCTATACCTAGATACACCATTGTCTGTGATCCGTTTATAATCTTAATATTTTAATTTGGATGTGCCACCTGTTTCCCATTAGGATGCTAACTGATGCAGTTACAGAGCTGAATTCTGTTCAGAATAGCTATGTAACGATCTCAAAACCAAATAAAAGTCTATCTGAAACCCTTTTAACCAGGAGAGGTCATGCAACATAATTCAGGCCAGTGAGATGCAACCAAGCATTGCAAAAAGGAGACTTCTAGAAATGTTCTTTTTTTTTCTTTAATCTTCCTTATAATTTAGTTTAATTTTGTTTTAAATGTTTGATGTTGATGGCCTGCTGTGCTATATCTCTTTTACACATCGACAATTAATATAAAGTCCCTTTCATTTAGGGATAAGGTCTCCTTGTTTTTATTTTTTTTTTTATTGTACCTTAAGTTCTGGGGTACATGTGCAGATCTTGCAGGATTGTTGCATAGGTACACTCATGCCATGGTGGTTTGCTGTCTCCATCCCCCTGTCACCTACATCAGGCATTTCTCCCAGTGTTATCCCTCCCCAACCTCCCCACCACCCACTGTGCCTCCCTATCCCTCTACCCCTCAACAGACCCCAGTGTGTGAAGTTTCCCTCCTTGTGCCCATGTGTTCTCATTGTTCAATACCCACCTATGAGTGAGAACATGTGGTGTTTGGTTTTCTGTTCTGGTGTCAGCTTGCTAAGAATGTTGGTTTCCAGATTCATCCGTGTCCCTACAAAGCACATGAACTCATCCTATTTTATGGCTGCATAGTATTCCATGGTGTATATGTGCCACATTTTCTTTGTCCAGTCTATCACTGATGGGCATTTGGGTTGGTTCCAGGTCTTTGCTATTGTAAACAGTGCCACAATGAACATATGTGTGCATGTGTCTTTATAATAGAATGATTTATAATCCTTTTGGTATATACCCAGTAATGGGATTGCTGGATCAAATGGAATTTCTATTTCTAGATCCTTGAGGAGTCACCACACTGTCTTCCACAGTGGTTGAACTAATTTACACTCCCACCAATAGTGTAAAAGTGTTCCTATTTCTCCACATTCTCTCCAGCATCTGTTGTCTCCAGATTTTTTAATGATAGCAATCCTAAACAGCATGAGATGGTATCTCAATGTGGATTTCTCTAGTGACCAGCGCTGATGAGCATTTTTTCATATGTTTGTTGACCTCATAAATCTCCTCTTTTGAAAACTGTCTGTTCATATCTTTCACCCGGATGGATTAAAGATTTAAACGTAAGACCTAACACCATAAAAACCCTAGAAGAAAACCTAGGCAAAACCATTCAGGACATAGGCATAGGCAGGGACTTCATGACTAAAACACCAAAAGCAATGACAACAAAAGCCAAAATAGACAAATGGGATCTAATTAAACTTCAGAGTTTCTGCACAGCAAAAGAAACAATCATCAGAGTGAACTGGCAACCAACAGAATGGGAAAACATTTTTGCAATCTACCCATCTGACAAAGAGCTAATATCCAGAATCTACAAAGAACTAAAGCAGATTTACAAGAAACAAACAAACCCATTCAAAAATCTAGAAATGTTCTTTCAAAGGGGGATGCTCCTAGATTGTTTGCCTCTCTGTTTCTTTAGCCCTTCATCCTCTTTTTTTTCTTGGACAGTGGACACAACATCCACATTTTGAGCCTCAAATGAAAGCAACAAACTAAGGATGGAGCAGAAAGCCAAGAAGAAGTCATTGAGCCTTAAGGCATTCAATGGTCACAATACTAGCCTTGGACTGTTAATTTCCAGATTCCAGTTACAAAAGGAAAATAAACCGACATTTGAATGAGTCAGTGTGATTGGATTTCTGTCCACAAGCAGCCGATACAATCCTAACTGATAGTACAGAATTGTTTCCAGTTCAGCTTGCCTTATATTGGCTATATATATCATTTTCCTGACTTCTTTCCATTTCAATCTCTCAAGTCTGGAACTCTGTCTATTGGCTTCTCCAGCTTTTAATAACACATCCTTCTTGCTTCTCATTTCAGATTACCTGACCTTGTACCTTTTAAGACTGCCCACCTAGGAAAGAACGTGAACAGACATTTCTCAAAAGAAGACAGACAAGCGGCCAAGAAACATATGAAAAAATACTGACTGTCACTAATCAGCAGAGAAATGCAAATCAAAATCACGCTAGGTCGCAGAGAAAGGGGAACACTTAGACACCATTGGTGGGAATGTAAATTAGTGTAGCCACTGTGGACGGCAGTTTGGATATTTCTCCAAGAACTAAAAATAGAACTACCATTTGAGCCAGCAATTCTCTTGCTGGTAATGTACCCAAATAAATTTTTATATTGAAAAGACACACGCACATGAATGTTTATTGCAACACTATTCACAATAGCAAAGACATGGAATCAATCTATGTGCCCATTAGTGGTGAATTGGATTAAAAAAAAGTGTTACATATACATCATGGAATACTATGCAGTCACAAAAAAACAACAACAAAAAAACAAAATGATGTCCTTTGCAGCAACATGGATGCAGCTGGAGGCCATTATCCTAAGTGAATTAATGCAGAAACAGAAAACCTAATACTGCATTTTCTCACTTATAAGTAGGAGATAAACATTGGGTACACATGGACATAAAAATGGAGATGATAGACACTGGGACTCCAAGGGAAGCAGAGTGGGAGAAGGGGAAAGGCGGAAAAACTACCAGTTAGGTTTCGTTTGTTTGTTCTTTAAGCCAGAGTCTTGCTCTCTCTCCCAGGCTGGAGTACAGTGGTGCAATCTTGGCTCACTGCAACCTCCACCCCAGGAGTTCCAGTGATTCTCCTGCCTCAGCCTCCCAAGTAGCTGGGATTACAGATACCCACAACCACACCCGGCTAATTTTTTGTATTTTTAGTAGAGACAGGGCTTCACCTGTTTGGCCAGGCTAGTCTTGAACTCCTGACCTCAAGTGATCCACCCACCTCGGCTTCCCAAAGTGCTGGGATTACAGGCATGAGCCACCACGCCTAGCCCCTATTACATGTTATGCTCACTGTTTGGGTGACAGGATAGATAGAAACCCAAAGCTCACCATAGTGCAATATACACTCTTGTAAGAAACCTCCACATGTGGCCCTTGAATCTAGGATTAAAAATAGGAGAAAGACTATCTGTCTAAAAACTGGACTCTTTTATTGAACTCCAGGATATTTTCTGGTAAACCTTTGTCTTCAGCTCTCTGAAACAGGTCCAGAATTCTTGACTCTAGGAAGAAAATGGTATGTAGCAAGTTAATGTAGTAGAATACTTATTGCAGTTGAAATTAGAGGATTTGGGTTTATTTCCCTATTATTTTCTGCTTTGTGACCAGGGGCAAGTTTAGTCATCTCTCTGAGACTCAGGTTTTATCATTAAAAAATGTGATAAGTTGGCTTTACCTATGCCATAAAGTTGTTATGAGATTAAAAATCAAATAAATTTTTTTTTTTTAGCTTTGAAAACAGCCCTACAGCATCATAACACAAGCATTAGTATTAAAATCTGGGCGAGACAGTGCCAGGACATTGGGTAAGAGCCAGGAGATCTGGGTGATTATGAGCCTAGAGGAGTCATTTAACCTTCCGATACCTCAGGGTTTCCAGTAGCTAAATAGTGGTATTATTAACATCATCTACCTAACAGGATTTTAGGATATTTATGATCCCAAATAAGGCTGCCTTGTGGACATTTGATTTTTTTTTTTTCTTGTTGTTGAGGTCTTAGCTGGTAACATAATAAGAAGTGAGGGATCTGCAAATAAATTAGGTCAGAATTTACCTCATTACTGTAAGATAGAGGAATCTGGATATCTCTTGCAATGCTGTTTATTTTCTCCTCTGGAGCTGAAGAAAGGAGGCATTTGGCAGATATTTCCTTTTGTCTGAATCTGGCTTTCTCTCCATTTCATTTGGCACTTTCTCTACCTTATGAAAGTCATGGGTAATTAACTTCCATCTACTAAGTCGCTGAGGTCCTCTCACTACTTCCTCAAGAATTAACTTCAAAAATGAATCTTCAGCTAGCTTTTCCTGCACATAAGTAGTGAACTCTTGTAAGCTGCCTACCAAGAGAACATGGTAGAAGAGGGTATTGCACACACGCACCCAATGTGTATAGCACCAAAAATGGGCTGGTTAAATGAAAGGTGGGATAGCACAGCCACTTTAGAGCATAACACTGGAGCTGGACTTTGTGGATTTGGATCCCATTTTCTGATTACATGACCTTGGGCAAGTTAACAGGATCTTCTCGTACCTGTGTTTTCTCTTCTAAAAAATAGGAATGATAAAAGTACCTTTTACATAAGTTTGTTGTAAAGATGAACTCACATTATAGACAAAATGCTTAGAATGGTACCTGGCACATGGAAAGATTATATGGGGTTTTCCTCTCCTGACCATCAGACTAGAGATCCAGGCTTGCAAACTCAGATCCCTCCAGGAGCCATATAGGTGATAATAGCGGATGTGGGTAATCTGGAAATTGCAGTAGCCAGAGATTGCAGGCCCCATCCAGAGCAGGCAGCTGCTACTCACCTCCACTTCATTATTACCAAGGTGAGAATGTGGGCCAAATGTGTCAGAGGATTCGATTACCTAAGCAAAGCTAGAGGCTGGGTGCGGTGGCTCACACCCGTAATCCCAGCACTTTGGGAGGCCAAGGCAGGTGGATCCCTTGAGCCCAGGAGTTCAAGATCAGCCTTGGTGACAGAGCAAGACCCCGTCTCTTAAAAAAAGAAAAGAAAAAAAAGCTAGAAATTTTATTTTCATTGTGATTTCAAATATTAACTAATTTAAAAAGCTTTAACACTGTACACAAACAAAATAAGACATAGCCGAGGGCTGAATTCAGCCCATAGGCCTCTGGTTTACAATATTTGCATTAGAAAAGCCTAGAGTCAATGGGCATCTATATAACTCAGGTCTGTAATTTCATGAATTGGTTCCCAAGCGTTCGGTTCCTAATCTTGGAAAAATCTGCTTAAGCCAGGGCTGCACCTGAGTCTTGAATGGAATAAACTGATACTAGAAAGAGGAACACGAGCACCTGCTGTGTGCCAGCTTGTGCCAACAGCTGAAAGATGTGATCTTACAACTGTCTCAAAAGGAGGTGTAAGGTGGGCATGCCCATCCTGGTTTCATAGATGGGAGAACCCAGACTCAGAGAGATTCAGCAACATGCCCAAGTTTATGTGGCCACAGTTGACAGAGCAGAGATTCACATCCAGACCTGACACCAAAGCCTGTGGACTTGACCACTTCATAAAATGAACTTGTCAATTCAGTTAAAGATATGCAGATAATATTAGCCGCTGATACAACAGATGCATTCCTAAGTCTTCACGGCTTCATCCAGTTGTAGGTTATTTCTCACTTACCTAACACTCAAAAGTATGTATCTGAACAGTGGGCATCTTCTTACCAATCATTCAGGGACCATCTTCTAGCTCGGCTCTCTTTTGTTTGTGATTGCCAACAGGAGAGTGTGTGGAAGAACGTGGAGTATATCACACCAGAGGGATTTATGAGTGGGGCTTGGGAGTGGTGCATGTCACTTCCATGCACATGCCCAGTCTCTGAGTCCAGACACAGACCACACAGGGCAGGAAAAGGGAGGCTAGGAAATGTCATCAGGCTGTGACCCAGAAGGAAGAGAACCAGGTTTAGTGAACATCTAGACATCTCTGCCACAGAAGTTTGGCTGTCAATAGTCCTATCTGAAAAGCAATAATTGTTTTAACCATCTACCTCCAGTGCATTCTTCCTTGAGGAGTCTTTGTAATTATATCATAGGATTTTCAGCCTCTTTTGTCCATGAGGTGATGATGGAGCTCATCGATGGCTATATTCTCACGAACACACTTGGCTTCTTCTGAATTAACATATTACAGAGGCATTTTCTTTCTGGTAGTTTATAACCTCAAAATGTTATGATGTGGACAGTCCCTTTAAATCCCATAATCCATCATCAACAGTAGCGTTATGTAGTAACTTCCACTTCTAAATTGAATTTTAGTGCTCTCCATTAACTGTTCACTAGAGAAATGACAAATAATTTCATGGCTCAAGAGAGAAAGACATACGAGTTCAGCAAAAACCCACAGGGTCTGGTAGCAGTGATCAGTAGGGGGTGAACAAAATGTGTAGCCTTCAAATTAAGGCTATTTGCTTTCCATCTTTCTAATTGCACAATTTAGTATCACAAAGGGTCATTAGCACATCTTTTTTAGAAGAGGGTTTTGCTATTGTTCTGGATTAAGAGTGTGTCTTCTTGCTGCTGTTGCTTCTCAGTGCTTCCTGTTTGTTTTCAGGCAGAGGAGACTGGAGCCTTAAAAGCTGAAAATCTTTGCTTCAATGTATGAACCAATTTCCCATTCTCATTGAAAAGGAAGATGTTCCAGGGTGCCTCATTTTTTGTTTCCTTGAGGTTTTTTTTTTTTTTCCTTTTAAACTCTTCAAGAAAGAATAGCACTTTAGGCTCCGTTTATTGGAAAGATTCGTAAATACATCCAGAATTTGGCTTCCTCACACAATCTCTTTTTTAAATGCAAGGAACATACCCCTAGGACATTGTATGCACTCAGCACAGCTCCCTCTGCACTAACAACATCAGGAAAAGACAGCAGGATGACTGTCTTATATAACCTCCAACTCTGGGCCTCTGCGGGAAGAAGAAACTGGTAACTCTATTGAGATTTATCCCTTGTCTGTAGGAACAAGCCCCTACCCAGATTACAGGGACGTCACTCCATAGCTTGCCATTCTTTGACCTCCAAATACTCTGAGCACCATGTATGAAATGTAAATCTAACGATGATGTAGGAAGAGGTAACAGCATAATTTGTTCATCATTAGGAAATGAAGAAACGTCTAGTCCTGCCATTTCTGTGAATCTCATAAGAAGCTATTCTCCATTCAGTCCTTGGAGAGAGGCTATAACTCCATCGGAGTCCAAAGAGGTCTGATGGTGGTCTGAACACCATCTTACCATGTCATTTCTCGAAAATCAGGTCACTCACCTGTTTAAGACAGCCCCAGATATGATCAGAGAAAGCTTCAGGGCGGTCATGTTCTGCTGTTACTCTCACCCTGAGAAGATCCGCAGTCTGACTCCTGGCAATGTGGTAACACAACTCAGAGAACCCAAGGGTTAACGTCTTCACATCCTCTTTTAGAGCAACTTGTCGGCTTCAAAATCATCTACCCCTCCCAGACACTATATCCCCAGTTACTCTTAGAAATGACCATCAGCACTGTTTTACAGAACACTTACTATGTGCCAGATGCCGTTCCAAGTTTCTTGTAAATATTACAAAACCAAAATATCTTTTATGTAACCATGTTTTATATTAAAGACTCATATCTGTTAATTAATTAATTAATTAATTAATCAAACAATATTTTGAGATAGAGTCTCACTCTTCACTCAGATTGGAATGCAGTGGCATACCCCTGGCTCACTACAACCTCTTCCTCCCAGGTTAAAGCAAATCCTGTGCCTCAGCCTCAGAGTGTCTGGGACTATAGGTATGCACCACCATGCCCAGCTAATTTTCATATTTTTAATAGAAGTGGGGTTTCACCATGTTGGCCAGGCTGGTCTCGAACTCCTGACCTCAGGTGATCCACCTGTCTCGGACTCCCAAAGTGCTGGGCTTACAGGTGTGAGCCACCGCACCCCTGCTTTGTTAATTTATTAATTCATTTGTTCCTTTATTCACCAGGGCACCCCATTCACAGTAGTGACAGCTGCCATAGGGTTTCAGAGTCTTACCAAACATTAGCAAGCTTATTGACGTCATATTATCCATGGACATTATGGGAGCCAGCAATTTGGTGTCTAATGTTCAAGTTGAAATAATACAATACGTTAAAGCTTTATATGGGCTAATGTTTGTTCCTTGTTTCACAATATTTTCACAATTTCCATTTCAATGTCTTTCCTCAGAACAACAAAAAGTCTTATAACAAGTGAATCTTCATTCCAAGAGGTGAAAAAAATTAAGTATATAAATATAATATTTACCTATGCAATTAAAGAGTCTTATTCTTGAAGGTTTCAATATAGAGACTGTATCTTTTCCTTGCTGGCTCTTACAGACTTGTAATAGGCAGCAACAGCTCATAAATACAAGAAAATTATTCAGCTTTTTAAGGTGCTGCTCCCAAGATACTGTTACTTACATCTGATACTGTTACCTATATTTCCTACCAAATGCCTGGCATCAATATGATATAAACACCAACATTATGTAAATTCTACATCTGAAAGAATGGAAAATAAAGAATCTTAGCACCTCTGTTAAAAATATTCAGAAATATCTTTTGTCTTTGGGCCTAAAAAATATTCAGAAGTGAAGAAAATGCAGATTCATTAGGAAAATGTAGAATCTTAGGAAACAAAACACTGAAGATAAAGAACAAAGAGAAGAAAAATGCAGGCCTGATAGGTTGGAAGCTCATTTGATTACTTGAGGCACCTTTTTCTTTAACACACCAGTAATTTATTTATAACCCATCTGTTATGCCTAATCCCAGCAGAAACCTATCATCCACATCTATCTAATTACTTTGAGAGTAGGAACAATTTCATTTCAGCTGGAGACCTAGACATATAAACAGATCATTTTAATACACATGACATAGTACAGTAGTGATGTATTGCAGCTAGTAGGAGAGAATTTTTTTAAATGCCTGAGGGGTAATCCTTAACTTCATTACTATTAATAGATATAAGCTTCTCCTCCATCTAAATTCTTGGCAAAGTTGTCAATGACTTCTCAAATTATTGGTCACAGTCTTTGTTGATTCTATTTCTCTTCCCATTGGAAGAATTGATTTTAGTTGTAATCTCCTTTCCCTTTTTTTAAAAAATCTGTACAGTTCATGCTATCCTGACTTCCATACCCATCACCACCAAAGAGTTCCTCATGTTGCTGATTCCAGTTGACATTATTTAGTACTATTTTTCTTAGCCTCTCAGAAAGATGACTGGCTTATGTGGTTATCTTCCCAATCTTCTAGAATTGGGTTGTCTTTTTATTGTCGTGTTGCAAGGGTTCTTCATTATTCTAAATATAAGTCTCTTATTTATATAAATATATATATTATATATGTAATTTGCAAATAATTCCTCTCATTCTCTGAGTTGCTTTTTTTACTTTCTTCATGATGCCCTTTGAAGCACAAAAGTGTTACTAACTTACCCATTTTTTTTTTTTTTGGGTTAGTTGTGCTTTTGTGTCACATCTAAGCTGGCTTTACCTAACCCAATATCACAAAGTTTTACTGCTATGTTTTCTTGGAAAACCTGTATAGCTTTAGCTCCTACATGTGTGTCTATGACCCATTTTGAGTTATTTCTGTGTATGGTGTGAGGAAGGGATTCAATGTCATTTTTTGCATTGGTGTGTCTACCTGTCCCACCACAACTTGTTCAAAATAACTATTCTTTTCCCCATTTAATTATTTTGGCACGCTTGCTGAAAATCAACTAACTGTAAATGTAAGAGTTCATTTATGAACTCCCAATTCTATTTTGTTACTCTATATGTGTATCCTTATGCCAACACCATACTGTGTTGATTACTGTATATTTATGGTAAATGTTGACATTGAGAAGTTTTTTAGTCTGTTGAGCTACTATAACAAAATATCAAAGATTGAGTGGCTGATAAACAACACAGGTTTATTTCTCACAGTCCCAGAGGAGTGGAAACCCGAGGTGCCAGCAGATTCAGTATTTTGTCATGGCTAGGCTTCTTATAGATAAGTGCCTTCTCCCTGTAACCTCAGCTGGTGGAAGGAGTAAGAGAACTCTCTGGGGTACGTTTTATAAGGCTGTTAATCTCATCCATGAGGACTCTGCCTCATAACCTAAAAACCTCTCAAAGGGTCCATCTAATACTATTATCTTAGTGGTCAGGACATCAATGTATGAATTTGAGCAGGATGTAAACACTTAGTATAGTGTAGGAAGTATGAATATTTTAATTTTGTTCTTCTTTTTCAAGATTATTTTGGCTAGTCTGAGTCTCTTGAATTGTCACATGAATATTAGAATAACTTCCAATTTTCTGCAACAAAATTTGGAATTTTAATTGATATTGTATTGGATCTATAGATAAACTTGAGAAGTACTGCTGTTTAACAATAGGAAGTCTTTCAACTCATGGACTTGGGATGCCTTTCCATTTATTTACATCTTTTTATGTAACTGTTTTCATGAAAACAATTTTATTGTTTTCAAAGTAAAAATCTTATACATCTTTTATTAAATTTATTTCTAAGCATTTTAATCTTTTGAATGCTATTGCAAATTGAATCTTTTTTAAATTTCATTTTTGAATTGTTTGTTGCTAAGGTAAAGAAATACAATTTGATTTCTGTATGTTGATCTTGTATCTTTCAATCGTGATGAACACATTTATTGATTCTAATAGGTGTTGGATGGATTCGTTAGGATTTTAAATATACAAGTTCATGTCATATGCAAATGGAGATAGTTTTACTTTTTAATCTCATTTTATTGCCCAGTTTCCCAGGCTAGAATTTCCAGTACAATGTTGAATGGAAATATTAGGAGTAAACATCCTTGCTTTTACTGATTATAGGGGAAAGCATTCACTCTTTCACTTTCAAGTATGTCAGCTGTGAATTTCTCATACATAGACTTTATCAGATTGAGATAATTCCCTTTTATTCCTACTTATAGAGTTTTGTTGTTTTTATCACAAAAGAGTATTTTAGATTTTTGTCAAATACTTTTTCAGCAACTCAGATGATCATTGTGGATTTTGTCTTTTTATCCTATTTATATGATCTATTATATTTATTGATTTTTGGATATTGAACCAATCTTTATTATTTGGATAAATCCAGCTTGGTCACAGTGTATAATTCTTTTTCACGTTTCTAAATTCCATTATCAATTATTGTTGAGAACTGTTATGTCTATAATCATAAAGGATAGTGATCTCCAATTTTCTTACCTTGTGATAGCTTTATCTAATTTTGAAAGTTTTTTTAAAAAGTGAACTGGTTTGCTACCCCATTTTCAACTTTTGTGTTAACTTCTCAGAGAATAATAGCCAGAATCCTTAACATGGTCTGCAAAGTACGGCAAGGCATGCTGCATTATCTCTGGCTTCCTCACCTCTTTTTCTTTTCACATTTTGGAATGTTCTCTGTTCCCTATATGTCTGATATGTAGCAGGTGTTCAATTAAATTTTTATTAAAAGAGCAATATTTATAATTATAATTTTCTATAATTATAAGTTTAAAAAGTGGTTATAATGTGTCCAGCAGTGCTGTAAGTGTTTTATGTATATTAACTCATTTAACCTGTACAATGACCTTTTCTTATAGATATTGTTATTCCTGATTACAGATAAGAAAATAGAGGCAAAGAGATATTGAGCAATTTGCCTATGGTGCCAGAGCTAGTAAACAATAGTCAACTCTAGAGGCTGTTTACAGAAACCTTGCTCTCAACCAGAAAACTATAACATTTCTTAGTTAAAAAAGCTGGTATATATTTTTGCAGATAGATGGTAAGACAAGTCACACAGGAGGATTTCCACATGTGATCCCTGCAGGTGAAAAATATGAGAGCAATTCGAGACTGTAGAAATTAATGCATAAATACATAATAGTCGAGTTCTAGATTTCATGGTAAAGATAACAAATATAACATTAGCCCAGACAAGAGAAAATTCATTGAATGCTCAACTCAGAAAGCTCAGAAGCTAAGAAATGAGGCTAACTATGAGTTGAGTATTGAAGGGAGACTAGAATTTGAATAGGCTGAAAACTGGGGAAAGGCAAAAATAAGGGCATAAACTGTTCCTGAGACTGGGGGTTATGCTGCGTATTGCTTCTGCATCTGATGGAGTTCTTAGTATGTGTCTGGGTGCATAGGCTCTCAGTAACAGCCACTGATTCACACTTTTCTCCTTCTCATCAGAATCACCACCTGTATCACTTTATTATCTGAAAAGGGATGTAGTGGTGACAGAGTTCAAGGGATCATACTCAGTGACTGGATCTGAGTTATTTGCCAGGGTGATATTAGGGTCTGTATGCAGATAATAGGATCTCATATAGGGAAAACTCTAAAGAATTCACAAAAATTAATAAAGGTAATAAGCAAAGTTGCAGAGTACAAGATCAAGGCATAGACATCAGTTGTGTTTTATATATGAGGAACAAACAATCTGAAAGGGAAATTAATAAAATACACAATTTTATTTACAACAGCATCCAAAAGGATAAGATAATTAGCATTGCTAGACGAATTTAAAGATGATACAAATAAAAGAAAAGACATCCTGTTTTCATGGATTGGGAGACCTAATATTGTTAAGTCATCAACTCTATTGATATGGATTTATCTGTGTCCCCACCTACATCTCAGTTTGAATTGTAATCCTCAGTGTTGGAGGGGGTTCCTGGTGGGAGGTGACTGGATCATGGGGGTGGATTTCTAATGAATAATTGAGCGCCATCCCCTTGGTGCTGTTCTTGTGACAGTGAGTGAATTCTCACAAGATCTGTTCGTTTGAAAGTGTGTGGCCCCTCCCTCTCCCTCTTGCTCCTGCCTTTGCCATATGATGAGCCTGCTCCCCCTTTGCCTTCCACCATGATTGGAAGCTTCCTGAGGCCTCTCCAGAAGCAGAAGTCACTATACTTCCTGTGCAGCCTGCAGTACCATAAGCCAATTAAACCTCTTTTCTTTATAAATAACCCAATCTCAGATATTTCTTTACAGCAATGCCAGAATGGACTAACACAACTACCCAACATGATCTACAAACACAAGTGAACACAACATAACACAGTGAAACCCAGCACAACCATGAAACTCGATTAAAAAAATCAGCAACAGATCTGAACAGACATTTTCTCAGAAAAGATATACAAATGGTCAATAAACACATGAAGAGAGGCTCAACATAATTACTTATTAGGGGAATACAAGTTCCCACATGAGCTACCACTTCACACCCACTAGGATGGCTATAATAACAAAAAATAACAACAACAGACAAACACTAAAACTCAGGAAATAATGACTGTTGGCAACGATGCGCAGGAATAGGAACTCTCATACATTGCTGGTAGGAGTGTAAAATGGTGCAACTGTTAAGGAAAACAGTTTGGTCATCCTTCAAAAGGTTAAACATAGAATTACCACAGGACCCAACAGTTCCACTCCTTGGTGTTCTGGGTGTGACTGGCTGTAGCTGGCATCATGGAAGGTAAAATACCTTACCAAGACAGTCATGGGTAAATAAAGGAGAGTTTATTAGAGAAAGTACAAAAATATGTTGTGAGAGTGCAAGGGGTAGCATAGCAGAGAAGGGGCTGTCTGCCAAGAGGTAGGGGCTTGAGGGAAGTTTTATAGGGTTGTGCTGGAGAGGCTACATGCAGATAAGGTCATGCTCCTGGGGCTACGTTCTGAGAGAATTATTTGGGAACAGGATGTTGTGCCAGAGAGTTGTTCGTGGTTAGTTGTCTCTTAGAACAATTGTTCTTCCCTACTTTGGGGCTCCCTCCTCATTATTGCTCATTTATTCACACTTGGTTTATGCCCAAAAGAATTAAAAACAGGTACTCAAGCAAATATTTATACAGGAATATTCATAACAGCATAGTTCACAATAGCCAGAGGTAAAAACAACTTAAGTGTTCATCAACAGATACATAAATCAACAAAATGTGGTATATACATATAACAGAATATTATTCAGCCATAAAAAAGAGTAAAGTTCTGGTACATGCTTTGAAAATGCTATGCTCAGTGAAAGAAGCCAGACACAGAAAGCCACATGTTGTATGATGCCATTTATATGAAATGTATGGAATAGGTAAATCCGTAGAAACGGAATGCCGAGCAGTGGTTGCTTAGTGGTAGAGGGAGGAAGAACTGGGAACCGACTGCTTAATAAGTTTGGGTTTTTGGTAGTAGGGGTGCCGACGTAATGTTTTGCAGCTAGATAGAGATGATGGTTGGCTGCACAGCATGTGAATAAACTAAATATTGTCCTCTTAAAAATGGTCACTTTTATGTTATGTGAATTTTATCCCAATTTTTAAAAACGAGCTTAGTTGTATATAATCCTCTGTGAATCTCCATTCTGATGACAAGTAACCACAGTTTCCCATACTCACACTTCATATCGCCTCCCTTCACCCTGACACCTCACCACCACCCCACCAGCCCATCCCCAGAGGGCAGTGCATCAGCTACCAGAGACTTTTCACCTACCCTCTCTGTTTTGCAACTTTTACCCATACTGGCCCAGCTACAGATGATGGCATGCTAGGGGTGGGGCACTTCAGCAGTTCCATTGACTGCTAATGAGGTACACACTGATAAGCAGCCAAAAATAACCAGGGTAGGCAGAATGTTTCTAAATAGAAATGTGATACACTTGCAAGTGGGCACAAGGCAGAATATGGCAGAGCCCCAGAAAGACAGCAGATGGGTGGTTTAGACACAGCTGCTGTCACTTGGGGGCAGAGACTTGTGATTGCCATAGAGATAGGGGGCAATGAGGATTTATTTGGGGAGTATGTTTCACGGGTATGAAGGATGTAAATAGTCACTTCTAAAACTCAGTAAAGGGGTTGTAACATAAGATTTGGGGTGACAGCATGGAAATTAAAAGCTGATGAAGCACATGGCCTTTAGATCAAGATGTACATGAGCTGTGGGATACAGAGTGCAAGGGGGAGCACCCCATACGGTGATAACTGATAACATTTTAGAATCTGAAAACACTTAAGAAAGAGGTGTATGTAGAGAGAAATTATTGCAGTTTTTCTTAAAGCGATTGGAGCGGAGAACTTAATTTAGTTACTTTTCAGCAGCCTTTATCTTGTCAGGCTCATTCTTTTCTGCAGAATTTCAGGGGAACTTCTCAGGAACCAGGTCTGTGTCTGTTCACATCCTCTCTTAGCATTTGCTGAGATGCAGCTCATCACGTCTAAATCACATCTGATCTTTGGTTATCTTGTTTAGATGATTACCACCTCCCTGGATTCTGTAATTTACTTAAAATCACATCGGCCTGAACAGTGTGATATTATTTGTGTGTTAGTTAACACTATTCTAGGGCAGTCAACTGTCTTATTCTGGAATTCCCACTGTTAGCATTGCAGGCTGGTCTACTCCAGAGGTAGCTCCTTTTTTCTTTTTCTTTTCTTTTTTTTTTTTAATTTAAGCTGAACAAACACGTGGTGTTTACTTTATGCCAGGCACTGGGCTAAATGCTTTATCAATACGAAGTCATATTAGTTCATGAATAATACAAGTGCTTTAGCTATCTTTATCTCCTGCCAACATCAGAGGCTTTAGGAATTAGCATGATGAATATTAAATATGTGTTCTCATAGATGAAATTAGTGGTATTCAAACTTCGTGTCATGACTAGAATATTGTAGAGGGTCTTCTCACTTTTGCAAGAATATCTATTCACCTTTGCAATGTTCCTCTAAAGGAAAACACTTGGAGTTTGATCTCTAAATGGCCAGATATTGTACAGTATAGTGTCCAGCTATTAGTTAGAAGACACTGTTATGTAATCCCTATTCTCATGATAAAAGAATCCTGTCTTAAAATATTATTCTATCTGCATTAAGTGAGAATTTTATACAAGATTGGTTGAATGACCTAGATATAAGGATTGTTTAATGCTTATTGGCTAACAAATATTTATTTAATAAATGTTCAAACATGGGAAAGATTTCAGTCTGAGACTTGCTTTCATTATAATCTTGTAGCAAGATTGCAGAGCTGTAGCTACTCCTCACCCGACTCAAACATTTTGGTGACTACTGTTATCTACCAGAAAGAACCTGTGAGTTGTACATGACCAAATCAGCCAGTTTGCAACTTCACGGTACCAGCTCTGTTTCCAGCCTCCAGCAAGAGCGGTCCTCACACCATCTGTGGCTATATTCTCTCACCAAGACTGTCAGATTGTCGGGGGCCTCTGCTTCTCAGGTTTATAACACTGCTGCCTTAGACATGTGGTAAATGATTTCGCTGTTCCCTGTGGGCACGTGGGGCCTTCTCTGCAGAGCTTTTCTCTGATTCTTCCTAGCTATAGCAGAAGGAGGAGAGCTGCAATGCTTGCTGTTTTCTTGAGATCTGAACGAAACCATCATTTCTCCTCCAGTAGCATCTCCCCTGTTACTGCCTGTTACGGTTTAGCTGTGTCCTCACCTAAATCTCATCTTAAATTGTAGTTCCCATAATTCCCATGCATTGTGGGAGGCACCCAGTGGGAAATAATTGAATAATGGGGGCCGTTTCCCCCAACTACTGTTCTTGTGGAAGTGCGTAGGTCTCATGAGAGCTGATGGTTTTATAAGGGGAAAACCCTTTTGCTTGTTTCTCATTCTCTCTTGCCTGCCACCATGTAAGATGGAACTTTCACCTTCCGTCATGACTGTGAGGCCTCTCCAGCCACATGGAACTGTGAGTCCATTAAACCTTTTCTTCTGTATAAATTGCAGAAGAAGAAGGTATGTCTTTATCAGCAGTGTGAAAAAGGACTAACACATGGCCTGAGTAACATCTGAGAAGTTACTGTTACTCCACCTCCGCTGATGTGTGGAAGCCAGCCACTAAGAATGCCCCTGTTGGCTGGGTACCATGGCTCACTCATGTAATTTTAGCACTCCAGGAGGCTGAGGCCAATGGACCACTTGAGATCAGAAGTTTGAGACCAGACTAGCCAACACAGTGAAACCCTGTCTCTACTAAAAATACAAAAATTAGCTGAGCATGGTGGTGCACACCTGTAATTCTAGCTACCTGGGAGGCTGAGACAGGAGAATCTCTGGAACCCGGGAAGCAGAGGTTGCAGTGAGCTAAGATTGTGCCACTACACTCCAGCCAAGGTGACCGAATGAGACTCTGTCTCAAAAAAATAAACAAACAAAATAAGAATGCCCTCACCATTTCTGACTCCTGGTTGTCATAACCTCATACAGTTCCCTCACAAGCTATGCCAAGGTTGTTCTGTGACACCAATGGCACACAACAGAAATAACAATATGTCTTTTCCAAGGTTAGATGGAAAGTGTTGTAGAATCACATTTTAAAAAATGCCTTCCTGTTCCAGAGAGCTTGATGTTGAGTAACTACCTTGGGAAGTAAATATCCAGACAGATCCAGAATTTAAGGTGGCTAAATGGTAGGGATTCAGCAAATTTATGAAGTCATGAAACCACCAATTATAGTGCTGGCCCTGAGTTGCTTCTAGTGCTTTCCAGAGTGTGAGAAGGTTAGGGTTGTAGTATGAGGGCCCTGGGACTAGGGATGGGTACTGTTATGCAATAGAAAGGGGTCTGGCTGTTACGGGTTCTAGTCACTTACTGTGTCACTTTGGGAGAGTCCCGTCCTCTCTCTGTCTTACATTTAGCATCTGTGAAATGGTGCTTCCTGGAGTTTTTGAGAGAATAAATTGAGTTAAAATGTGAGAGTGTTTGGTAAACTCTGAAATGCTATATAACTATGAAAGATTATTGTAGAAAATAAAAAGTTCCTCTTCAAAGTTACCCTTCTTGTTAAAGAATACTAATAATGAATGTTAGAAATAATAGTTTCTTTTAAAGACTCACTTTCTTCAAAGCTTTCTTGCTTTTTGCTAGTAACTCTTAAGTCCTCCTATATAGCTGTCAGATATACGTGCATCTATGTTCTTGTACTTTAACCAAGATATTTGTGTTGGATGTGCTCACAGGCTCGTAGTACATTTTATGTCCTTGTACTTTAACCTAGATATGTTATTACTTTTCTAAGTCCTTTTGCAATCAACTTCCTGTCCCTTCCTTATTTGGACTTCCTCTTTTCCTTTGTTCTTCGTTGCCTTTACCTATTTAGAAAAGTTTTGTTAGCCATTCGGGTTCAGTTTAGATTGTGGGGCCTGGTTCCAATCAATGGAGATAAGACACAGCAGTAAGAACCCAATGCATAAGAAATAAATATGCCTGCCTTTCCTTTGTTCACCGTACTCTCGTGGCAAGACTGCTGGCAAGTTGTATCCTTTCTGCAGAAAGTAAAATTGCCTTGCTAAGAGAACTTTTTGTCTAAATGCTAATTTTTCCTGGTAACACCTAGGAACAAGCATTCTGTCTCTAACAATTATTATTACTCACCCCTACCAATTTTAAAAATCCGAATGTTAATTTACAAATTAGAAAGTCATTCTGTGCTAAAAATATTGTTCCAAATCTAATTAAATTAGAACAATAGTTTGTCAATATGTAGGCTTAGTATCCAAAAAGTAACACTGTGGAATGTAACTAACAGAAATGGATCACAATTATATATATATAATTATAATATATATATA